>JAFIRS010004500.1:0-84961 GCA_018342105.1 Gonioctena quinquepunctata
GTCTGTTGTGACATGGTATTTTATAAATTGCTGCAAGTGAAAGGGATTTTTAACCTCACTTTGTAAGTACATGCCTATTTGGTTTTCAAAGATTATAATGTTCAATTTAATTCATTGTAGAGTTCCTGATGAAGAGACAATAAATGACTCGAAAGCTTGAATAGAAAAAAAGATACACTTTTTTCCATACCCCTGTTGACTGCATACCCGAATTTAAAAAGGATTCTTCTTTAACTTAGACAGTCGTCTAACCTTCACAACTTTATATATATATATATATATATATATATATATATATAATATTTCCTTTCTAGTTTGTTTTTCTGTTGTTCCCGTAGGAGAGTATTTTGTGTTATTGAAATCTGGGTTGTGATATTCGGTTAAAATGTGCTTGTTAAGGATGCGCTAGAACCTTTCAGGTATTAAGGGCCGTTTAATCTTTTGCTTAATCCCCTTCCGATGTAGATTTTATTGGAGTCGTTGCACAGGATACTATACCGGGGTGTCCACGGAAGGTAGCTCGAAATTTTTTGTTTTCGGAGATAATGGAATAAAATTTGGAGAATCTGTTTAATGCATAAAACTGCATTTTTTGTCAGTTACTCAACTTCATGAATTCCGGATTCACCGGAAGTGACATAAACTTTCGATTTTTCAATGGTACACCTGGTATATTTTCAGTTTTTTGTCTCCATATGACATTTTAGAATACAACCATGTATCATTTGTTACTGTTTGTAACTGTTTTTTTTTTCGAAATGAATTTTCATTTTGGACGGCTATGGAAACGTTCAAATAACTAATTTCAGTCCTAAAATGTTTGTAAAATAAAACTTTACTGTTTTCGATCAAAATGATTCAGATATGTGACGTTTGATTTTAAAATTTGTATTACAATTTTTTTTTCAAATGGCAACATGGTGGCTCGTCGGCTTAGAGAAAAAGAGCATTTTATTACGATTAATTTGATACCGCACTCTATTAGGTTGTAAGAAAACTCTCGATAGAAAACTGAAAATATAACGTTAGAACTTTCGTCAAATGAAAAATCTTATGGAGATCAAAATAAGA
The DNA here is from genome assembly GCA_018342105.1 of Gonioctena quinquepunctata. Lineage (NCBI taxonomy): Eukaryota > Metazoa > Arthropoda > Insecta > Coleoptera > Chrysomelidae > Gonioctena > Gonioctena quinquepunctata. The sequence goes on from JAFIRS010004500.1 coordinate 1,072, forward strand.
TTCGAAATCATCGAGTAGCCTGTGACCAACACAACTGAAACAAAATCATCAAATTGTTGCGGTAAAAATTGCCGTGTCGACATATTATTTTAGATCTCTTCTACAAAGTCAATTAGGTAGTTATTGTGTACCTCATTGTTTGAAAATCATGGAAAATAACAATATTCATACAAGAACTGAAAAAGTTGATTTGTTATTAGTTTTTGGAGAGTATAGGCAAAATTCAACCGATGCTGCACGTCTCTACGCAAAGAAATGTCCTGATCGGCGTCACCCGACCCGGCAATATTTTCTAAAATTGGCAAAAAAATGCAATGGATGGAAACGATTCGTTTGTTGTGAGTGAAGAAAAAGAAATAGATGTTCTGGCATACGTTCAAGTAAATATGAAAACGTCACTCAGGCAGATCGCAAGATAATGTGACATTTCAGTCTTCTGCAGCCAATATTTTGAAGGAACATAAATATCATTCATTTAGATATTAACTACACCAGCACCTGTACCAAAACGATAATGCAAGGAGACTTGAGTATTGTAATTGGTTCTTTGGAAAATATTTGAAGGATGACACATTTCCATATAAAATTCTTTATACTGACGAAAGCCGTTTCACTAATTGGGACATTTCAACAGAAATAATAAGCGATATTGGACCGATGCAAATTTATACTTGATGGAGGAAGGGAATTTCCAAGAACGGTTTGATTTCAATTGTTGGTTGGGATTTTAAGGGACAGAATTTTGGGCCCTATAATTTTTGACGGTGTCCTGACAGGGACGAAGTTCCATTAATAAATCGAGTTGGATTATTTTATCAACAAGATGGTGCTCCACCACACAACCTGAGGGCAGTTACGGAATATCTGCATGAAACATACAACGAAAAATGGATTGGAAATATGGGTCCAGCTAGATGGCCGGCGAGGTAAAATAGGGTTGTTTTCAATTTATACCTTTATTTATTTTTTTTTAAACTTTTCAGGTCACCCAATCTTACGCCTCTAGATTTTTTTTATGTGCATCTATTAAAAACGAGGTTTATGATGTACCTCCTGCCACACGACATGAATCAGGAGGGGCAAAGTAAGGGCAGCTATTCATAGAATTACACCAAGATAGTTGAGAAACGTTGTAGAGCAACAATAAGAAAAGTTCCACTTTGTCAGCAACAAGATGGAGGTCACTTTGAACATCTGAACCCTAAAGATAGTTTAAAGGTAGTTTCAATATAATTATTTTATTTTCAATAGGTGCTTCATTTCAGAAAGGTTCTAACGTTATGGTATTTTCAGTTTTTCATCGAAAGTTTTCTCACAACCCAATAGAGTGCGGTATCAAATTAATCGTAATAAAATGCTCTTTTTTTTAACCCGACGAGCCACCATTTTGCCATTAGAAATTTTAAAATCAAACGTCACATAGCTGAAACATTTTGATCGAAAACAGTAAAGTTGTATTTTTGCAAACATTTTAGGACTGAAATTAGTTATTCGAACGTATCCATAGCCCTCTAGAATAAAAAATTTACGAAAAAAAATAAAAAAGCGGTTACAAACAGTAACAAATGATACATGGTTTTATTCTAAATGTCATAGGGGGACAGAAAACTGAAAATATACCAGGTGTCCCATTTAAAATCGAAAGTTTATGTCATTTCCGGTGAATCCGGAATTTGCATGAAGTTGAGTTACTTGTCAAAAAATGCAGTTTTATGCATTAAACAGATTTTATTTACTAGAAATGGAATAATCTTTCGTCTAATAATCACTTGATCACCTAATATCCAACTACCTGCTCCTGTTATTCATAACAAACCCCAGTAATTGTTCATCTTAACTTGAAAAAGCTATAGTATAGCGGAACACGTGTCGTGGGTTTTGTAAACCAATTTTTTGTGAAAATCATAGTGAAGTGTTTTAAGTTTACTTCAATTATGGATTTTCATCAAGTGTTGCCCGCGTCTATTCAAAAATTGGAAAATTATATGAGAATTGGTACAAAAATATCTTATCCGAGTTGATAGAATTTGGTGTCATAAATAGAACTCTGGCAATTGCACAACAATCCAAAATCTAATTCAATAAATACGTCATCGAAAAAATTTACAAAAATCGAAATAAGATTGTTTTGAGATTGACATCATACCATGGCAGTCAATCCAATTGAACTAATTTGAGCTGATATTGAGAATTATGTAGCAGAAAGGAAATTTCAAGTTTGCAGATATGAAAACTGTTTTTAATGAAGCAATTTCGACTATGAATCTGGATAAGTGGAAAAAATATATCTGCCATGTGAAAGACGAAGTAAAAACACCAATATGGTATTTGGATAATATAATTCAGAGCCTATTATATTCGATGTTGGGATCAGCAGCACCCCAAGCTCAGAATCAGAATTGGAATAAAATAGTTTCTGTAATAACTCTGCAAACCAGAATTTGTATATATGAATGGGGCATTAGGTTAGTACAACTTTCTCCTAAAATGAAATTCATATTTAGGATATAAATATAAACTATCAATCCCTTTACCAGTATTCAATGCGGCCTTGTACCACGGTAGACTTCACGTACCATCATAAAATTGATTTCAGTTACTGAATTGTGGATTCAGATATACATTAATTTTCAATTCGGATATATTTCCCCGGTGTTCTATGTATCACACCTAGTATTTTCGTTTTATTAACATAGACTGAAGAATATTCCAAAGTAATTGAACTTCTGCCTTGGTACTTTGGAAACATACGATCACGATTAATTTTATGAAGCATTATCATCGTATCAATCAAAATGGAATTAATTCGAAAGGAGAAATGGAAAATGAATTTGTGGATTATCTTTATCGATATATCGATTCACTGGCGGGAAGATGCAAACAGAAAAATACATGAATAAGAAAGGAATTTCGATATGATTATATCCGATTGTAAAATGACAAAATGGGTCGAGAAACTAGGCTTTCACGTAGCAAACACGAAATTGGGGCGAATATTCTGCAGTATTCAAAGATTCAGCGACTGCGACTGAATTCAAGTAAGATATCACCGTCTATATTATCGAACAATTTATTCTTGCAGAAAAAAAACAAACTGTGATATCTGACAAACAGGGGGTAATAAAAACTAGATGTGCATTTCACACCGGAGGAGAAGTAATTGTTGATATATGTCGTTGAGAAATATAAAAAAGTAGAATGCAAGAAAAGCAATATTGTTTCATGGAAGCAGAAATAAAAAACATGGAAAATGATAGCGAGATAATTCAACAGTTGCAATGGAAAAAACTGTTCCAGATCTCTAAAACAAATTAAAGTAAAATATAAACGTTTTTGGAGGGACATTCCTTCAAATTAGAACTTCTGAAAAAGAAAATCAAAATAATTGATAAAAACTGGAAGCTCAAAACAATCGATATATTTCTGTGTACCTAATAATTATGATTATTGTGTGAATGTAAATTGGCTAATTCAATTATGGATGTGTGACAAGTTAACTTCAAACGAAATTTTTTTTAATTAAAATTTTGATGATGTAGGTGTTTTATGTCAGGAATTTTTCAAAATATATTTCAACTTATTGAAAATGAATATAATAACAATATTCTTAAAAAATATATATACCGGTGTCCCAGTATACCTGCTCCAATGGATTATCTCAGCCATTTCGAAAGATAGAAATTTGAAAATTTCATAATCTCCAATTCGTTCTAGGAACCTTTAACTGAGAAAAACAAAAATTGAAAGTCACTTCCGGTTTGACCGGAAGTGACTCTGACTTCTTTATTTCAAATAGCACCCTGTATATTTTTTGCAATTTTTTATTCCTACTCAAAATTATCTTTTCAACGATGTATCACACTTCCTATTTTACATTCGATTTGATGGAGAAAACGTCAATTGAAATTTCAAATTGAAAGGATGGCAGTAGGCTATGATATTTTGTATAATCTTGATTTTGACTTCAATAATAATTGATAATTCATGAACAATTTTGCATTCGAGACGATGAAAAGAATGTCAAATTTCAAATTATTAGAATTGTAGTAGAACTGGAAGATTTAATGATTCTTAAATGGAAACCTTAGTGTGCCATGGAAACATTTGAATACATTTGTTTATAACTTTGACAGTTAATAATTCTCAATAGTTGTGTGCGTGTCAGAGAAACCAACATTCGAGAATGAATAACCGTGAAAATGATGATAACTTCACCAATCAAGATAAATTGGATATGATACTGATTTATGGAAAATGCGAAAATAATCGTCGGGCTGCCCTACGTGCATACAGAGAGAAATACCCTGATAGACGAATGCCAAGCGCTATGTATTTCACACGCTTGACTTCGAATTCGGCAACAAGTGTAGCATTTCATAGAAAGCGTACTGTCTTTGAAAGAAATAATGGTACGGACGAAGATAACACACAAAATATCATAGCCTACTGCAATTCTTTCAATTTGAAATTTCAATTGACGTTTTCTCAATCAAATGTAAAATGTAAAGTGTGATACATCGTTGGAAAGATAATTTTGAGTAGAAATAAAAAATTGCAGAAAATATACAGGGTGCTATTTGAAATAAAAAAGTCAGAGTCACTTCCGGTCAAACCGGAAGTGACTTTAAATTTTTGTTTTTTTCAGTTGAAGGTTCCTTGAACGAATTGGAGATCATGAAATTTTCAAATTTTTATTTTTCGAAATGGCTGAGATAATCCATTGGAACAGGTATACTGGGACACCCGGTATATGGGGTATATTTGGAATAAGGAAAATGCAGATGAACTCATGAACCAAATTCTGAAGTAACAGATGAACATGCTGTTTGGTATATTCAATATAATTATATATGTTTAATTGTTTTCAAAGTTATTTATTCATGAATGTATTTATTTCATTTAGGTATCTATTTAAATGGAATGTATCTAGTGTTCGCTTGGAAATTTGCTACTCAAATTATACTCTGAGGCACACATCTCCAATGCCAACATACGGGAAGCAACGTTCCGTATGCAACGTAAACGGAATGGTAAGTTCAAGTCTAATAATAGTTATGAAATAAATGTGAACCATTCTAACCGAAACCACTTAATAATTATATTCGAAAACGCTCCCTGAATTTATATCAGGTAAAATACTTCAGATATTCGTCGAACTGATCTTGTCGTTATCAATGTTATGGCTACGAATCGGCCGAACATAGAAGTCATCCATGATTTCCGTTGAGATCCCACGAGAAAGCTTTTTGCTGTAAGGACAGAAAATATTGCTACGCCGAATTGTACTTTAGGCGTGGGTTAGAATTTTGAGTCGGAATTGCTAATTCAACCAAGGGGCTTCGAATACGGCGTACAAGCGGTTTTGGCTTCTCTTGAGGAGTCTGAAAAAAAAAATTGCGTGGTATCCTGGCGTACGAAGGATGTATTCAACGGTCGGGCGTTGTTGGAGTTTTTTTATGTTCTCAGTGAGAACAAAAGTTCAATAATGTCAAGGGAAATAATTACGTGTCGAACACCGGGCGCTAGAAGTTGGCATCGAAATTTGATAAAACGTACTCTCGTGCGGACTGAGCTAGAAATTTCGAGGAAAGTTTCAGCGATTGAAAAAATGATAAAATTCGATCGGTTAAGATAAAGTGACTATTATTTTTGGATTTACTCAAGAATCCGTCGAGGGAGAATGGTTTTCAGCTTTTGGTAAGAAATCTTTAGGGTACAGGGCGTTCTGGAATCCATAGTTGAATTCTGGTGTTTATGAATAATCATTTTATTTTATGCCTTCTATATATATATATATATATATATATATATATATATATATATATATATATATATATATATATATATATATCTCAGTCCGTTCATTGGACTTTTGAGACAAACGCGAACAAGGGAGTTAGTTATCCCTAGGGAGGACAGGTTAGAATGGTTTCACATATCTCGAATGAAGGAGGTCAAAAATATTAACGCTGATACAAACAAAATGTCAAAGAAACCCATAATTTCATGTAAAGAGAGGCGGATAGATTCACAGACATTCCAGTTATTTCTGACCTTATTTTTTGGACCCAAAAGGGTCTGAAATAATACTTATTTGTTGTTCGAATAAATGTAACAGCACATATATTCTAACGAATCTCAATATACAAATATTTTTTATTTCTCAATTGGCGTGATTATTTGCCGATTTGATCGGTGTAGAAAATACCAATCCCAGAGGAAGAATTTCAGACCCTCAGAAGACCGAACCTAACTGATAAATTACTCGAGACTCGCCAATGGCTGCGAGCCGATTTCACATTTTTTTTTGACACTCAGCAATGCCTCACTTTTATCATCAGAATTGGTGCTGTGTCAAAAAATCTAATTTCTATTCACATACCCTGGTGACAGCAACTGCCCGCATAATATGTAAATATTATAGGTAAGAAACATACATTTTTTCGGAAAAGAAAGTGTGGCTATACTTCACAAGAGAAGTTGTGATAGAATAAAAGTAAGTATAGAACATACTAGTTGATATCAGTCTATTAGAAGACATTAGCGATATAATTTGATGGCTTGAGAAAAGTTATCCTAGCTATTTATGTACCAAGTGCGTTATATAGATCCTAACGCCCGGAGGGTAACATTCACCCGAGGGCCTTTGGCCCGAGGGATGATTGTTGCACGATGGGCGTTAGGATCTAGTAACGCTCGTGGTGCATACAAGATTTTATTTTTCACGAAAACATTATCTTAAACGACGTTGTTCTCTTCATAAATTTCTTCTCATAGTATTTACTGCGTTATGGTCGGCAACTGAGCACAAGTGAGTTTCTATGCAATTGCCATGGAAACATTGAAGAGGTTGCTAAGGGTTGTTTATTTAATGAAACGACGCTGCATTTTTGTAAGAATTGACAAACTTGTTAGTGGAGGAAACTGAAAACGGTTGTGTTCATAATAATTATGGAGATTCCACAGAATGTGACGCTCAAAGCTGAAAAAGCGTTAGGAAATTTACTGCCTGTGAAATCCAAACACTTATACGAGAAGGAGTATGACCATTTTCTGAAATGGAAAGATGAAAACAGAGTGAATACTGTAAATGAAACTGTCTTAATGACATACTTCCAGGAACTGGTGAGTTTATCTCATGAAAAATATTCATATTTTTTATTTATTTTACATTATTTCAGTCTGAACAATATAGTGCAAATAGTCTATGGACCAAATACTCACAGCTGAAATCCATATTGATTGTTAAAGAAAATATTAATATATCAGCATTCAGTCAACTGATGACATTTCTAAAAGTTAATTCAAAAGGATACATTCCTGAAAGATCAAAGGTATTGGAAGGTGGACAAGTATTACTTTTCATAAGAAAAGCTTCAGATGATAATTTTCTGCTACATAAAGTTGTTCTGGTTATGGGCGTATTTGGAGGCTTAAGACGTGATGGAATGGTCAAGATGACAGTTGATGACATTGAAGACAGAGGAGCCGTTTTACCGATCAAGGTACCAGAAACCAAGACCTGCACCTCAAAAAGTTTCACCATTGTTGAAGAAAGGGAAATAGGAGCCTTGAACTTAGTTAAGAAGTACATTGCACTACGACCAAAAGGATGTAAACAACGTAGGTTTTCTCAACCCATAGAAATAATAAATGCATTAAGTTACCTGTAGGTAAAAATACTATAGGAAGTGTTCCTTCTATCACAGCGAAATACCTAAATTTGGAAAACCCGAAAGGTTACACCGGACATTGTCTACGCCGAACGTCGTCAACGCTTCTTGTTCAAGGTGGTTCTTCCTTTGAAACACTAAAATTACATTGAAAATGGAAGAGTAGTACGGTAGCGGAGAGCTATATTGAAGAAAGTATCTCATCGGAGAGCAAAATTGCTACAATGATAGCCCATTCCGTTTCCGAAAAAGAAAATGTCAACGTTCCGAACGAAACCGAATGCACATTGAGGAGTTCATCATCGGTCAACTCACAGAACTTCAAACTTGGTACTAATTTTTCAGGAACATTTGAAAATTGTAATTTCTATTTGAGAGGAAATAATTAGTCCCTTTTTTATGTACAGTTATAAATAAAACTCTTCTGAGTAACTAATTTATTGAACTACAGAAAAAAACATTTAGCGGGCGTTATGATTCATAATGCCCTCCATAACGCCCCGGGCGTTATGGGTCTGTTAATAGCAACCGATCAAGTGAAAAATAAATATATATTTAACCTTCCGTCAGGCGCGGCTGATCTGGCTGATACACGTTGATTATTTATTCTTAGCATCGGAGAATTACGAACGATCCCGACTCCTGCTCCTCAGTAGCTTCAAATTTCCCGTCAGTCTAAGTGATGATTACGTTTAGTATTGATTTACATATTCTAGTGTTAAGATATAAAAATTATTGATCATTCTGATACACTGCGCCCGTGCCCGCTGTGAATACAGTTGTTGTTATTATTTTGTGTATCTGATTGTTTTTTTGGCAAGTACAATGTAAACAATTTTTTTTTAATCAAATTGATACACTGCGGTACTCCGATTTTTTTTTTCTTCCAAGGTCCGATACTCATGGCACATTATAGTAAGGAATATAATCTAGAGGACCCTAAAGATGTTGAAGAACTCCAAAGATGTTTGAAGAGGATGAAAACTTTTGTTTTCTGATGAATATGATACTGATGATGACAACAATGAAGTAGAAATTCGCGATGGAGATTCAGAAACTGAACAAGAAGGAGATTCAGAAACTGAACAAGAAGGAGATTCAGAAGTTGAACAAGCAGTTGATTCAGAGACTGGGGCAGAAGTAGAGGAAGAACAGGAGAAATACTTTTTTGGAAAAAGTTAAGTTAAATAAAACGCAAATTGATTGGGGTGAAAATCCTCCATAAAAAAGTACGCCCAGGTGCCAAAATTTCGTCCGGAGATTGCCAGGGGTAATAGGTGGAGCTAGAGCAGCCAAAACTCCTTTGGAATGCTGGAGGTGTCTCATAACCAACGATATTTCAATATTTATTGTACGATGCACGAATTAGTATATTGATAACATGAAGGATTCTTTTGGACGCGATGCCAAACCTATGGATATTATCGAACTGAAGGCATTCATAGGTTTGCAGATCTTGGCCGGGGTTCACCAAAGTAACAGACAAAGTTTAGAAGACCTTTGGGGATCAAATGGGGAGTATTGAAAAATTTCGATTGGTAATGAATCTTAAACGATTTTAAATTTATTATGCGCTGTCTGCGTTCTGACGAGAAGAGAGAAAAAAATCAATAGACAAACTTGCAGCAGTTCGAGAAATGTTCACTGTATTTGTAAAAAACTGACAATCATGCTACCATCTAGGTGATAACGTTACCATAGACGAGAAGTTATTGTCATAAAAACAACCAAAATTCTGGTGTGGAAGGGAAGATGAAGAGGAAATTATATACACCGACAGATGGAGAGTCACCAAGGAAGCATACTAGACCCTAACACGAGATGCGAAAAGGGAATTATGAGATACCTATACTTATTGCTATCATCGATCCACATGTCGTTGAATCCTTCAATGTCGGCTAATGGCTTTAGCTTCCCTAGAGATAAAAAACGGGAAATACTGATATTTTGATCGATAATTACCTTCTATAACAGAGCAGAGCTGCGACACATCAAAATGCAGAGGATCGAATAGAATAGACATAGCAAAATAGAATCAGAGGAAATTGTCATAAGAACAACCAAAATTCTGGTGTGGAAATGGGAAGATGAAGAGGAAATTATATACACCGGACAGATGGAGAGTCACCATATACTGCTATCAAAGAAGCATACTAGACCCTAACACGATATGCGAAAAGGGAAATATGAGATTGGGGTTTATGATTGGAACAATTTTCATTCAAGTCCTGTATAGTTGTAGTTTTCAATTTGACGTGTAGTTTTTTGAAAGTTGTAAAAATATATTTGTCAAGACCGAATGTCAGTTTGACTTTTCGACGAAAACCAAGTTATTTACTGGCCAAAGACAAATTGTTTGATTAAGGAAACAACAGAGATACCTATACTCATTACTATCATCGATCCACATGTCGTTGGATCCTTTTATGTCGGCTGATAACTTTGCTTTCCTAAAGATAAAAAAAAAAGGAAATAATAATCTTTTGAACGATAATTACCTTCTTCAACAGAGCAGAGATGCGACATATCAAAATAAAGAGTATCAAATAGAATAGACATAGCAGCAATAAAATCAAAGGAAATTGTCATAAAAACAACTAAAATTCTGGTGTGGAAATGGGAAGATGAAGAGGAAATTAAATACACCGACAGATGGACAGTCACCATATACTGCTATCAACGAAGCATAATAGACCCTAACACGAGATGCGAAAAGGGGAATATGAGATACCTATACTTATTGCTATCATCGATCCACATGTCGTTGGATCCTTTTATGTCGGCTTATGCCTTCAGCTTCCCTAGAGATAATAAAAATAATAATCTTTTGATCGATATTTACCTTCTTTAACATCAAAATACAGAGGACCAAATAGAATAGACATAGCAGCAATAAAATCAAAGGAAATTATCATGAAAACAACCAAAATTCTTGTGTGGAAATGGGAAGATGGAGAGGAAATCATATACACCGACAGATGGACAGTCACCATATACTGCTATCAAAGAAGCATACCAGACCCTAACACAAGATGCGAAAAGGGGAATATGAGATACCTATACTTATTGTTATCATCGATCCACATGTCGTTGTATCCTTTCATGTCGGCTTATGGCTTTAGCTTCCCCAGAGATGAAAAAAAGGAAAATAATAATATTTTGATCGATAATTACCTTCTTTAACAGAGCAGAGCTGCGACACATCAAAATACATAGGATCAAATAGAAAAGACATAGCAGCAATAAAATCAAAGGAAATTGTCATAAAAACAACCAAAATTCTAGTGTGGGAATGGAAAGATGAAGAGGAAATTATATACACCTACAGATGGAGAGTCACCAAATACTGCTATCAAGGAAGCATACTAGACCCTAACACAAGAAGCGAAAAGGGAAATATGAGATACCTATACTTATTGCTATCATCGATCCACAAGTCGTTGGATCCTTTTATGTCGGCTAATGGCTTTAGCTTCCCTAGAGATGAAAAAAGGGAAATAATAATCTTTTGATCGATAATTACCTTCTTCAACAGAGCAGAGCTGCGATACATCAAAATACAGAGGATCAAATAGAATAGACATAGCAGCAATAAAATCAAAGGAAATTGTCATAAAAACAGCCAAAATTCTGGTGTGGAAGGGAAGATGAAGAGGAAATCATATACACAGACAGATGGAGAGTCACCATGTACTGCTATCAAGGAAGCATAATAGACCCTAACACGAGATTCCAAAGGGAAATATGAGATACCCATACTAATTGCTAGAGATAAAAAAAGGGATAAATGATCGATAATGTAGCTTCTATAGACAAGAACAGAGCTGCGACACATCAAAATACAGGATGCAAAATATGGAATGAACATAGCATTGAATAAAATCAAAGAAATTGTCATAACAACTTCACCAAATTACATGATGTGAAGCGGAAGTGAAGAAACATATACACAGACGATGGTTCACCATGTACTGCTATCAAGGAAGCATAATAGACCCTAACACGAGATTCCAAAGGGAAATATGAGATACCCATACTAATTGCTATCATTGATCCACATGTCGTTGGATCCTTTCATGTCGGCTAATGGCTTGAGCTTCCCTAGAGATAAAAAAAGGGATAAATAATATTTTGATCGATAATGACCTTCTATAACAGAGCAGAGATGCGACACATCAAAATACAGGGGATCAAATAGAATAGTCATAGCAGCAATAAAATCAAAGGAAATTGTCATAAAAACAACCAAAATTCTGGTGTGGGAATGGAAAGATGAAGAGGAAATTATATACACCGACAGATAGGGAGTCACCATATAGGTACTGCTATCAAGGAAGCTTACTAGACCCTAACACGAGATGCCAAAAAGGAAATATGAGATACCTATACTAATTGCTATTATCGATCCACATGTCGTTGGATCCTTTCATGTCGGCTAATGGCTTTAGCTTCCCTAGGGATGAAAAAACGGATAAATAATATTTTGATCGATAATTTCCTTCTATAACAAAGCAGAGCTGCGACACATCAAAATACAGGGGATCAAATAGAATAAGACATAATAGCAGCAATAAAATCAAAGGAAATTGTCATAAAAACAACCAAAATTCTGGTATGGAAATGGAAAGATGAAGAGGAAATTATATACACCGACAGATGGAGAGTCACCATATACTGCTATCAAGGAAGCATACTAGACCCTAACACGAGATGCGAAAAGGGAAATATGGGATACCTATACTTATTGTTATCATCGATCCACATGTCGTTGGATCCTTTCATGTCGGCTTATGGCTTTAGCTTCCCCAGAGATGAAAAAAAGGGAAATGATAATATTTTGATCGATAATTACCTTCTTTAACAGAGCAGAGCTGCGACACATCAAAATATAGAGGATCAAATAGAATAGACATAGCAGCAATGAAATCAAAGGAAATTGTCATAAAACAACCAAAATTCTGGTGAGGAAAGGAAAGATGAAGAGGAAATGATATTCACCGACAGATGGAGAGTCACCATAAACTGCTATCAAAGAAGCATACCAGAGGAATCAAATAGAATAGAAAAAGATGCGAGATGCGAAAAGGGAAATATGAGATACCTATAATTATTGCTATCATCAATCCACATGTCGGCTAATGGCTTTAGCTTCCCTTGAGATAAAAAAAAAGGAAATAATAATCTTTTGATCGATAATTACCTTCTATAACAGAGCACAGCTGCGACACATCAAAATACAGAGGATCAAATAGAATAGACATAGCAGCAATAAAATCAAAAGAAATTGTCATAAAAACAACCATAATTCTGGTGTGGAAATGGGAAGATGAAGAGGAAATTATATACACCGACAGAGAGTCACCCTATTACTGCTATCGAAAGAGCATACTAGATCCTAACACGAGATGCGAAAAGGGAAATATGAGATACCTATACTTATTGCTATCATCGATCTACATATCGTTGGATCCCTTTATGTCGCCTAATGGCTTTAGCTTCCCTAGAGATAAAGAAAAGTAAAATAATAATCTGTTGAATGGCAAACTTCTACTCTATTGTTTGTTCTGAACATGGTATTCGTGACATATAATCATAATGTTTTTACCCATCACTTTTTCTACTCCATAATTTTACATTCAGCTGATGATGAACCTATATAAGTTTAAAACATGTACTAATCGATGGTTTCTCACCTATCCGCCATCACATAACTAAACGATTACGATATCAAATTGTGGAGATGACTATGAGTTTTTCTACTTCGTAAAAACAAAACCAAAGGTGGGGTGGACGTCACAGATAAGTAATGTGCTTCATACAACGTAGCACGGAATGTTAGAAGTTGGCCCATGGTGATATTTTTTGCTATGCTCAATATGAGTGGAATAAATGCTCAAATACTTTATTTCGGTAATAATCAGGTTACTCGGAGAACATCAACTCATATGACTCGCAGAAGTTCAACAACGTCAGGAGTTAACCGCGAGCTCCAACTCCGCTCAAAACAATATGCCCCAACTACATCAAATGAAGAACAAGCCGATGAGGAAAACAAACAGCTTTCAGGAAAAAGAAAGAGATGTGGTATGTGCCAAGTGAAAAGAACATTGACAAAATACAGTTGCAAAAACTGCAAGACACCTATTTGTCTAATGCATATTGATTGCTATGGTTCTGACTGCAGCAAAAATTTCACTTCATTACCACAACCTCCACTAACAGAAGAAGACTCTTACTGATTTTTTATGTATTTCTTATTTTATGTATTTGGTGCAATATAAAGTTTGAATTGAACAATATTTTCTTTGGAAAATCTACATTCAAATCAACTGAAAACAGTTTTGATCATTTTGATTCACCGCGCCTGATTGTATAGGTCCAATGGGCGCGCCTAACGCAAGGTTGCATACATTATTTTATAAAAACAACAGCAGTCTCTTAGCCTGAAAAGGAAGTTATATTTTTTTCAATGGCATACAAAAAAAACAGGGTCATGTTGACAGCCTGTTTGTACAAGTTCTCTATTTCACTGTATTTTTCTACTCACTTGTGGTAAGGGCTTCGCCTCTCCAATATGCATCCCTCCTCCAATAGTAATCGTGTTGGGATTCAAGGGTCTATTGTTGTAGAAAATCGGATTGTTTCCAACGAAAAGCATGCTTATGTTGTTTTGAATTTCCAACAGAGGAGGTAGATCATCACCGAAATATTTCTTCATAATCGCATGATCACCGGGCAGAATCTTGTAGTAGAAGAATAACTTGTAGATTTCATCGTAAAAGAAACTGCGGAATCTCTCGATGAAAGTTAAATTCTCGTGATCTTCAACTAGCACATTTTGATTCGGATTGGCTACAGGATTGACTGGATTGTTGAGAGAGTAATGATATTGCATGGCAGGGTTCATGGTGGTAAACCTGGGGGAAATATCTGCATGAGTAGGTGGTTGAATCGCTAATAAACAGAAAAGCAAACTTCGCAGAGAGTTCCTAACTATTTCAAACTTCAACTCTACAAAGTCAGTATCTGTGTTGCATCCGGATTATATGTTCAAATTTCAAAATTATAACCCCCTATAACAGGATGTGAACGCCACTGAAAATTGTAATATTCCATTCAGTCATAAAATGAATCGCATAAGGCATAGAAAGAGAAGTGTGTATTCAAAAACTTTTTTACTCGCTTTCTTAATTGTTTTACCAACCCTCAGGCAACGAAAACTCGTACGAATTAAAGAACACAGGGGCCTTAAAACTATTATGGTCGGATCTAAAACCACTCTCGGCCTGGAAAAATGTCACAGGCTGTGGGAGTCAAACCCACGTAGGGGAGGGTAGGATAAAACCGGGTAGTCGGGTCAAATCGGATACCCACTTTTACAGATATTAGCAATGCTGGCAACAGCGCATCTAGAACCTACTAATGAAGAAAACGCAGTCGCCATCACATCAATTCGATACGGAGAGTTGTTTCACGGCAGTTAATTTTTATAATTTTGAATGTTTTGGCTTACGACGTCTGCTATATTTCAGTGCTCACTTTCTGGTACATCCAAATTGAAGAGAAATCAGTTTGTTACCATTTTCAAATACAGCATTCAATGAGCTTCATTTTGATACGATATTATTGCATCTAGCATTTCACATTGTTCTCTAACGCCATGTTTTCAGTATAGTCCAGTCATCTTAGTAAGTTCACCTCGGAATTTGAGATACCCAGCTGCATATTTGTATAAACTTGTATTTTGGCATTCTAAAAGTTGTCTCAAAACCTACATATGGTAGAGTGTACGCGTCTATTAAAATTTGAGGTCAAAGTTCGAAAAAATCGATTTTTTGCATATTTTTTGGAAATATCTCATTTCCTATGGGTTTTTCGCTATTTGTATTCATCATCAATATTATAGACAATTGAATTGCCTACAACTTTCGTTCCATAAATTTTTTTATACGTTGAATCGTTTTCGAGATAGAGGGCGGAGAGCGCGCGATTAGAGCATAATGTAAGGTCAACCGGTATAGTCTCGGTCAAAACACGCTATATGAAGTTTATTAATCATTGATAAATAAATAATTAATAATAATTTTCATTTGTTATCAAATATTACATTATATTTAATCATTTTTTTATTTCGTATCTATTTTTAATTAAGTATTAATTTATTTAAGTGCCCGTGTAGGTACAAAATTATTAAGGAAAATACTTGAATTATATTTTAATTCTGATGTAATTTATATCAATAACTCCTCAAAGAATTGAAAAAAAAAGAAAGAAATAAATTCTTAATTTATGATTTTATTAAAAATACCATTCTATTCTGAATAGTACGAAGGCGTAGAAGTGCCACACTTTTTTTTATTTTACAATTCCGACTTGTATGTCGGAATTCCGACTTGTGGAATTCCGACTTACAAGTCGGAATTGTAAAATAAAAAAAAGTGTGGCACTTCTACGCCTTCGTAGAATAGTATAAAAATTACATAAACTGCAACTTATTATAATTTTAATTATCTTCTTCTCTTTCATCGTCGTCTCCCAACCGCTGTGGTGTTTCGGAGTCTTCTTATATATTTACGTCAATATTGTTACTTTCGAATCTCTGGAATCTACGTGTTGCTCTGTCGAGTCCAAGGAAAATTACAGAACTTCTCCATTTCTTCACAAACAGTGTTTGTGGCTTACATAGCATATATACATTTACACAAAACACTTTCTTGCGTACTTCGACTACGAGATACTCCTCCTTCTGTTTTCATTGATTTCATGAGACTTTGTTCAATCACCATATCTGTCCATGTACCTGAATTGAATTTTTCTGTTCGTTTCACAGTGAAGAATCAATTTTTCAACGTTATGAGAGAATTTAAGAGTTTACGGAGTTTAAAGAATATGTACTCCATTATTATCTACTTAAATTAAAATTAGTGGAAATGAGAATATAATTAAAATGTAATTAAAGTTTGTCCCTTAATTATTTTTCAAATTTAGGAATCGGTTGTGAGTATTATTGTATAGATAGATTCAATTGATGAAAAAAATGATTAAATATAATGTAATAGTTGACCAAATGAAAATTATTATTAATTATTTATTTATCAATAATTACATTATTCTCTAACCGCGCGCTCTCCGCCCTCTATCTCGAAAAATATTCAACGTATAGAAAAATTTATGGAACGAAAGTTGTAGAGAATTCAATTTTCTACAATATTGATAGATGATACAAATGGCGAAATGAGATATTGCAAAAAATCGATTTTTGTGACCTTTCACCTCAAATTTTAATAGACACGTACACCCTACCATATGTAGGTTTTGAGACAACTTTTAGAATGTCAAAATACAAGTTCATACAAATATTCAGCTGGGGATCTCAAATTCCGAGATTCTTACCTAATTTTGACTAAGATGACTGCGGTAAGTAGTCACTACGAGCAGGGTCAAACCGGGTTGAGATACGCAGATAATCATGACGCATAGAGGCCTAAAAGTAGGACAACTATCAGAACTATCATCTCGAAGAGGGATTCCAACAATAGGAACTGCTAGAGAGATCCTCAGTGCCAACATCGCTCCTAGGAAATGTATTCTCAAGGTGCTTGAAGTTAATGGGGCACTTAGGAGAAGCTCCCTGGAAAAATTGTTCCATGTTCTACAAGCCTGTAGAGATCGCAACAGCTTGCGAAGGAATTCTATCCCATTTTGGGACACCCAAAAATTTTTAAGGGATGATGCCTCGATTGAAAGTCTGAAAGACGCTGGTATATCATTGTTCGTGGAAAAGACAGGAAATGAGATTCAAACAGACTTTCTGTCAAGTTCACAATTCAAGATTTTCAAGCGCAATTTTAAGAGAGAGGGTTGGGATGAGTTGCTAGAGCATCCAGAAGGATTGTTCGTGATCTCTGCAGTCATCTTGCTAATATGTTACCACCGCTAATTTCAAAGGTTGGACAAAAAATAGAATAAGGACTTTTAGTGGTACTGTAGGTGACTTAAAATGGGGAGACTTTTTTGATAATCACTACCCAGATATTCAGACATGATTACTCTACAATCCTTTGTCTGCCAATTTCCTCTTGAGAAAAGCTTGTTTTTTAATATTGAGAGGTCTTGCTTCATCGGGTAAATCGTTCATCAATAATATTTGTAAGGAGATACTAAATCTAATGAGAGGCGCAGAGATGCATCATTCAGTCTTGATAAGTATCTGTTTATACAATACAGAGAACTAATGGAAATCAAAATGATAGCTGGCCTAGTTAGATCTCATAAAAATATGTTGACTAAACTTAGCAATTATCCTAAGGAAGATATGATGTATGCGAAGATATTATACAGCAAATATGATCTTGCAGAGATGAATAGAGCTAACTTTAGGACAACTATCATTGTGTGCGGGATACCCGGTTCTGCCCTACAACATTTTACAATTCTGCTGTTTATTTCTATCACTTAAAAAAAAAAGTGTTATAGAGGGTTATTCATTGGGAAATGCGCATACAGTAAGGGTAGATGGAGGACACCGAGGTGCTTCTAAATCACCTATATTTTATTGGTTTATCGTTCTTTATAACCAAGATACAGGGTGATTCATAGATTTTCTCCATTTTTCAATCAATCATAACTTATGAACCACCCTATACATTTTTCTAATATTTGGTTCGTATGTTCTTTGTCCACAATGGTCTCGATTAACATTATAAAAAAAGTCTTATTCCAGGTCAGGCCTTAAATAATTTAATTAGTAGGTTTCGAGTCGAAACAACACCCTGTAAATCAATATTTTAAAATTTCATTCACAAATTTGGATAGAGCAGAATAAAATGAGTATTTGGTGTTTTCGCATACATATTTTTCACTTATCAACTTTAGTCAAACCTAGATGTTTTCCCCAAATGGTACTTTTTCATCTTTAATCCATAAAATCATCAACTATTTCTCATTCTCCAAATTCCTGGATACCACCAACCTCATTGAAAAAACGAGAGGACATGTCCGTATTTGGGATAAATTATTATTATCAATGACTAACTTTCTAACACCCTGTATGATTAAAAAAATTATCATAATATTTGTTCATTGCGCTACATTTAGAAAAAATTATAGAAAAGAGGAAAAATGCCAATTCCGAAAAAAGCATAATTTCATTTCAGACAAAAATAACGTTGCAACAAATCTACATTTTAAAGGTTAATCATAACAGAAAATGAAAAGATATAATTTTTTTCATCCGCGTCTAATTATTTATTTAGCTAGAACATGATCATTTCTCGACTCTTCTGATGCATTATTGATAATAATAATAAAATCAAGCAGTCTATACGTATTGTTCAATTAAGTTTATAATACACTTCAGGTTTGATATCCCAAATTGTTGTAATTGTCAAGTTGGCTGATGTCAGAGTACAATTTTGACGTTAGTTGATGACTTCAGAGTTTGTACTTGTGTTATTGCTTACTCGAAATGCCACACAAATCTGATAGTAATGAATATACAGACATGTTGTATGTCTATGGATTTTGTGATGGTAATGGGAAAGCTGATCAAAGAGAATATGGCACGGCGATTTCCTGGCCGGCGGTTACCTAGTGACAGAACTTTTTCTAATGTGTTTAGTTACCTTAGAGAACACGGTAAATTTCCAACTGTAGCACAAAATGGTAGTTATGGAAGACGATATATCGATTTGGAGCAAGATATTCTCAACCTTGTAAAAAATGATCCAAAAATGAGTACGATAAGAATTCACGCCACTAATGTTCCTCAGTCTACTGTTTGGCAAAGATTAAGAAAAAAAAATCTACATCCGTACCATTTACAGAAAGTTCAGAGGCTACAAGCAGAAGATGGAATTGCTCGATTGGCTTTTAGTAGATGGATATTACAAAATAATGGGATCATATACAGGTGTTTATTTAGCGATGAAGCTCAATTTACCAGAGACGGTGTTAATAATTCAAGGAATTCCTATGTTTGGGCCGAACAAAATCCGTTAGCCATGAAACAAACACATTCACAAATCAGGTTCTCGTTCAATGTTTGGTGTGGCGTTATTAACAACGATTAATTGAACCCCATATCCTACCACATCTACTAACGGGTGAAGTGTATTTGGAGTTCCTGCAAAATATTTCACCCATATTGCTATATGATGCAGGAGTTGATGTTGGAAGAATGTACTTTCAACATGATGGGGTTTCACGTCATTTCAGGGTAATAGTGAGAGAGTTTCCAAAGGACAGCTTCCCAAATCATTGGATAGGCAGAGGAGGACCTCACAACTGGCCAGCAATGGGGCCCGATTTCAATCCACTCGATTATCATGTTTAGGGTTATTTAAAATCAATTTTTTTTTCAACTGAAGTAAACATTAGAGAGGACCTTCTACGGAGAATTGAGAACGCATGCGACGAACTGAGAAATCACCAAGCTATGATTAGAAAGTCAATTACAAATCTTACTTCAAGAACACGGAAATATATTGAGAAAAATGGAGGCAACTTTGAACAACTGTTATAAGTTATGTTGTTCACAATTCTTATCGTTTAACTTAATACAATGTGTTGCAAAGTTATTTTTGTTTAAAAGTCATGCTCATTTGGAATGGGCATTTTTCCTCTTCTTTATAATTTTTTTTCAAATGTAGTGGAATGAACAAATTTTATTATGATAATTTTTTTACGCATACAGGGCGTTTGAGAGTTAATCATTGATAATAATAATTTGTCCCAAATACGGACATGTCCTTCCGTTTTTCAATGACGTTAGGATCCAGAAAGTAGGAGAATAAGAAATAGTTGATGAATTGAAGCTGGAAAAAAACCATTTGGGGAAAAAAATAATTTTGTGTCACCTCATTATCGAAACATCTAGATTTGACTCAAGTTAATAAGTGAAAAAGTTGTATGCGGAAATACCAAATACATTTCTTACTTACTTGTTTTCTGCTCTACCCAAATTTGTAAATAAAATTTTGAAATATTGATGTACAGGGTGTTGTTTCGACTCAAAACCTACTTATTAATTTTTTTAAGGCCGGACCTGTAAAAATACTTTTTTTTATTATGTTAGTCGACACCACTGTGGACAAAGAACATACGAACCAAATATTACAGAAATGTATAGGGTGGTTCATATGTTATGATCAATTGAAAAAATGGAGGAAGTTAATAAATCACCCTGTATCTTGTTAGTAAAGAACGATAAACCCATAAAATATAGGTTATTTAGAAGCACATCGGTGTCCTCCATCCACCCTTACTGTATGCGCATTTTCCAATGAATAACCCTGTATACGAAGATGATCTCCAATGCGGTTTTTGCACTTTTTCAGTATCGAAGATGCCCAGAAATCGTGAACGGAAAACAAATCGGCAATCGTGGAGTAGAGATAATATGGAGCAGGCAATAGATGAGGTAATATCAGGCAGGGTTGGTTATTTAAAGGCTTCAAAACCGTTCCACGTTCCTCAAAGTGCTTCAGAGGATAGAGTTCGTAAGGCCAAACAACAAAGTGACACCTACAGCCGCATCGACAAAAGGAATGGAAAGATACAAAAGTGTATTTTCAAAACAACAAGAGCACGAGGTAGCGGATAATATCAATGGAAAGTAGGCTTTTTGGGTTGACCTTGACTTATGTTCGTAAACTAGCTTATGAACTGGCATTGCTAACGTCGTATATCTAGTAGGATTCCTCAAATACCATACATCAACATTTTATTCTATTTTGTTCCCGACGAAACAATTTGTAGCTGCTGGTCCAAAATTTGACCATAGTTTTCCGATTGTTATCTGTTTCCACAAAAAAGATTAAAAAGACACAAACAAATATTTATTCTAGAAAAATAATATGACCACCTGAAATATTTCGTCTGCAATAAAGTCATTCGAATTCTTTGGTTCAACACAATGAGTTCGAATATTATCAGGTGCTTTAACAGTGTTTCGATATTTTTCAATTGTTTTCGTCAAAGTCTGGCTGTGTTTATATCTGTGGTGTCACAGTATATAACGTAACCCCTCCAACTTTGGAAAAGTGTATCAGTGTGTGAACCTATTGAAATGGCGATCCCATTAACTAATGTACAATTGTTTGACATTACGTGCACGAAGGACATAGATTCTTATTTGATGCTAGCAGAGTAAGTAGTTTATATAGTATAAGGAAATATGAATTTTATCTAATACTCTTTTGTCATTTCGGAAATTATATTGTATATTTCGCGCCTTCTCCGTATCTCTCCTAACCTCCACGTACCTAATTACTCAAACTACCGGAAGGTAACGAAGTTACAGCGAAAACCATTTTGAGGGTTCCGTATCTCCAAAACGAGTTATCCGAGAACGTTTCGAATATTTTTTCATCAGGTTTTTTGGAAAAACTTGCGCCTTTTCCGTATCTCTCCTAACCTCCAAGTACCTAATTCATCAAACCCCCGAAAGGTAACGGAGTTACAGCAATAACTGTTATGGAAAAAAAATCGACGTTTCGTATTTTTTATTTTTTGACCATCTTCAGGTTTTTTTTGGCACCTCCCCCCTTTTTTTGTTTTTTCCAAGTTTTTTTTATGAATCCGACGTTTCGGATTCTTATTTTTTTGAACCTCTTCAGGTTTTTATCCCTTTCTTTTTTTTGTACAACTTTTTGGACAGGAACAAAAGACTTTCCTTGAGGGATCCAGAAGAAAATAAATGTCCAGAGCAATGGGTTTTAACAAGGTGGTAGTAAACAAGTGTTTTGATCTACTAGAGGACCTATACAAGAAATACAATTTTTCTACCATGGACATTTATAATGTCGAAGAAACAGGCATCACCACAGTACAGTTCCCAACGAGTCCTCTGAAGTGCTTGTCTGCCGAGAGAAGAAGCAGGTTGGTGCGTTGAGCCTCGGGTACGATACAAGCGGCTGGCGGTAAGTGGCATGAGCGTCACCGCTCAGTTTTCAGGTAGGTAAGGTTTCGGTGTAATTTCAGAGTTCATGGCTATGATGCTACGTAGCGGTGAGAGGTACCGATGCCGCTTCTGCTCTTCACCGCGCACCCCTCAGAGCTTCCACTAAAATATGTTATCGCCGCGAGCCGCTTTGTATTTAGTCTGTGTCGAGATGTCTAGAGGGTTGGATAGTGATTCATCAAGCGACGACGGTTCGCAACAACCAGAAAGCCAAGGTGAGGCAATTGACTGAGGCCGAGTACGAAATTTTCATTTCAGAAGTGCAATCGCGGACGTGCTTGTGGAATGATGAACACAATGATTTCAAAAACACATATGTGACGAAGAAGTTCTGGAATGAAATTGGTGCTGCAGTAAATATATCAGGTAGGTAATTGAAACATATAGCACTTTATATTATTTTTATCAAACTAAGTAAAGTTTGTTGGGATACATAGCTGAAAGTGTTGAATCCCCAAGTCATGCGCAATCAATACAATAGAGTACATAAATATTCCATAAATATTCCATCTCGATGAAAATCAAAGTACATCTACACGAATCCGTACCTACTCTTCATTCTGCTGCATAAAATAGTATTTATATTTATTCCTATTCCTTCATGTTTTGGTTTTCTGAAACGATCGCGAGTGGAGCAAGCTGCATGAGGCATTTCGCCAACTAGTTCGCCACGTACAGATGCTATATAAACATAGTCATTAGTGCCATCTCGGTCTCTGATGATGTTATGGAGTACACATGCTGTTTGAATCAGCAAACTAGCTTTGTCCATGGACGGTAGTTCAATAGCTGCGCTCCTAGAAATCGCCATATGGCTCGTAGTATGCCAAACGCACATTCTATTGTTTTCCGTGCACAAGAAAGATTATCGTTGAAACGTTCTTCAGATGGAGTCAAGTTCTTGGCAGCAAATGGGCGCATGACATAAGTTTTGAGGGAAAAACTCTCAACTCCTCAAAACAGGATGTACGGTAAGTGTTGTTCGAGAAAGTATAACTTTGGATGGTAAATTTAATTCCTTATTCTCCAACCTGCGGTACAGTGCGCTTGCTGTAGAGATCCCCCCATCACTCTGTTTACCTCTGGCACCCACATCAATTACTAGGAACTTTTTTTCGGCATCAGCAACACCCAATAATACAATAGAGTGATACTTCAGGTAGTTAAAATTACTGGATCCACCTTGTGGGGGGCATTTAATTTCACAGTGCCTGCCATGAATGGCACCAATGCAGTTTAAAAATCCCCAAAGATAATAAAATTTCTGTGATACGTCTTTCAAATGTTTTGCTGTGGTACAGGCATGACTTCTTGTCCAAATTCTTTCACGAGTGCTGAACATGTGTCATATATGATATTGCTAACTGTTCTCCGCCCAAGCCTAAATTCGAATGCAAGATGTCTAAAAGTTGCTCCACTACTCGGGAACCTATAATAAAAAATTGTTTCGTTTAATGATTTTTTGTTTCTTACTAAACTGATAATGCCATCTTCAATATCGAAACGCCAGGTAATGTCCAAAATTAGACAATCGTTATATCAGATTATGCCTGATATTCACAAAAATATATTCTATACTAAAATGATAACTTTTTGTTTCAGGGAATGAAGCTGAAAAGGAGTGGAAAAATCTAAAAGACAAGTATACAAAACTTTAACAAAAGCCTACTCCAGAATCCGGATCTGCTGCTGTCCTGCAAAACAAAAGTGGCATTTTTCGAGTTCATGCGATTTACTAGAGATGTATTGGTACCTACTTCAACGATTGGAAATCTCACAGCAACTACACCACCCTCGGTAAGTGATGACGTACAAGAAGCGTCAGGCAATGACCATATCGAAAGTCAAGACAATTTTGATGCTATTACACTCGAAACAACGGGGCTTCTGTCACTGTTATCACTGAACTTCCTCAACAACGGACAAGTAAGAAAGTAGCTGACTAGAGGTTTGTAAGGCCTCACCGTGCCAAATCAGCATCAATGTCAAAAGACGCCCTTGAACAAAAGATGGTTCAAATCGAAGAACGGAAAATAGGATGCAATTATGGATATGCGCAATACCAGTAATAAAGAGAGCATGATAATGATGATGATTTCCATTTTCTTATGAGCCTACTGTCCTATATGAAAAAGTTGGAACCCCTGGACAAGCTACACGCTAGAACACAAATACCGTCCGTTGCGATGGACGTGTATCGCAGACATGACGAAAACTCAAGGGTATCCAATAATTACCTGTATTCACGACCAGAATCCAGCCAAAGTACAAGCAGTTCCTGCATCGGTCGTTCAGGCCCTAGTACTATGTCACCTGAAAACACCACGCCGCAGAGCTATCAAGATGTAGATGACGTATATACAATTCTCTAAACTTGTGCTTAGTAATAAATCACTTTCCTAAGTAATCTTGGTCATTTGCTGTCACCTATATATTTCTCAGTCGCTCTTCTGGTTCTACTTGTTGTTGTAAAGATGGTCTTTCCTTTTCCAACGATAAATCACTCTCTGCAAAATGTAGTCAAACGTTTTCCTGAACATTCGCGTGTATTGAAAAAATCGTACTTCGTCGTTACGCAACTGTTTGAAGAGATGATGGTATTCGCCAAATTTCTGTTGTTGTCGATTTATTGAATGAATCCCCCATCGATTTTTTTGTTTACGCGAGTGTAAAATTCGTCTGGCAAGTAAATTGTTACTTAGAAGCAATAATTGTACGACCTCCTCATTCCAAGCCATTTTTGCTAATGAGCGTCACCCACGTCACCTTGTTATTTCTACGCATTGTAGTCACTTGCACCGCTAAACCGCCGCGCACCTCATCGCCAACCGCTCGCCGCTTACCGCCAGCCGCTTGTTTCGTAATTTCATGCCTACAATGTTTATTTTTCCAAGAACAAAATAAAATCTTCTTCTCGATGAGGCACCTCCAGAAAGCTTTGCAAAGAATTATCCGAGTGGCTGGATCAACGCTGATATTTGTATTTACTGGTTCCAAAAGTTCATTGAATTTTACCGTCCAAGTGCGGAGAAACCAGTGCTCTTGATTCTTGACAGCCATTCCACATACAAAAAAAATCTGGAGTTAACTGACATGGCCCTGTTAAACAATGTCATCTTATTATGTTTACCGGCCCATTGCTCGCATCGCTCACAACCATTTGATGTCATATTTATGGCTCCGTTGAACACGTACTACCAGTAAGAGATACGCCAGTGGCTTGCTCTGCATCCGGGCAGGCCAGTTAAAGTCTACCAAGTTGCTAAACTTCATGGCAGAGCCTTTTTTAAGAACAGCAACTATGCGAATGCGGTGAATGAAAAAAAACGGGAATCTACCCATTATACCGAAACGTTTTTCCAGAGCATTTGTTCGCGCCCGCACTGACCACAGATAGGCCTGCTCCTACAACTGCATCTAAAATTGCCACTGTTGGTACTTTTAAAAACCTAATTGAAGAGAAACAACCATTCAGGCAATACCTCACCGAGCTGAAGAGGAACCCGCTATCCAAACAACACCACAGGGATCCTTGGAAAGTCGCCTTGCTGTTCAAAGAAACTTCTTATTTTACTGTATCTCCAAAGGTTTTGATGCTTCCTCCGCACAACACAAGAAGGAATGGAGGTAAGGAGGATAAAATAAAAGGAAAAACTGCAGTTTTGACATCCTCCCCTTATAAGCTCGAACTTGAGGCAGCCGTTAGAGCCGCTGAAGATAAGGAAAAAGTATGAAGCCCAAACAAAAGAGGAAGAAAGCAGGAAAAAAACTAATTGCAAATGAGACAAAAAGTAATATAAAACGCGTTAAAAAGACAAATCTTCAGAAAAATGAATGCCAAGAGTTTTCTGACAAAAATGATGACAAATACTAAATGCATTTTCTCCAATGAGTTATACAAAGATTCCAAAGGCAGAAGAGGGTAGATACGATGCACCGAATGCCGAGGATGGGCTCATGACGATTGCTGTGGAGCAGAGGAGAACGACGATTTCTTCACTTGTGATATGTGCCGCACTTCACTTTTATAATGTACCTAATATGGTTCTGATTGATTCAACTCATTACCACAGAGTGTTTATTGACGAGTTACAACAGTAAAATGATTGTTTTTCCAAAAAAATTGATAATTTTTCCTTTTCCATAAGGTTACCATATGTACTCGGTTTTTGCCCTACCGGGAGGGTAGAACCGGGTAGGGGAGAGTTGCTTAATTTGAACCGCCACCTAAATTGAACCACGTAAATGAATCCTTATTGGGGGACAGGTTATGCCATCTGATGTCCAACTACTGAAGTTTGTGGTCTAAAACTTACCCACAGTTTCGGTGTTAGTTCTCGTTGGTGTCTGTTGCTGGCAACGTGATTTTCATTATTGTATTGTTGACTCTAATATTTCAGTACACTCACTTAGGGGATGAACAGGAAGTTTATTCAGGTAAGTACTTTTTGTTATTCTAGTTATGTTTGTTAGAGTATTTTTGATGTTTCTTGTGAATATAAAATGAAAACAACTCTAAATAAAAATTTTAGGTCAACTTAAAAAAAGAAATTGTGTTGTTTCCTAAATTGAACCTAGAATGGGATTCTAAAATTGAACCGGTTCAATTTAAGAAACGTGTTAGGAAGTAATTTTTTTTTTATTTCCATATTGGTATATCTGAAAGTTTTTTTTATTATTCCTTCCTGAATTAAATAATAAGAATAAAATATTTTCTGGATTATGTCACAGACAAAACGAGGCAGATATGGTGAATGGTTCGAAAAGGATATGGAAATGGCCATTGAAGCTTACAAAGATGGATTTGGATTAAATGAGTGCCAACGAAGATTTAAAATCAATAAATCAACTCTATTAAGACATATTCGACAAACAAATGAAATCGCAAATAATTGCATTAAACGAATGGGTACAAGAAATGTTTTTAATGTTGAGACGGAAACATTATTAGTCAAACACATTCTAAAGTTTGAAGAAGTGTTTTTTGGTTTAACAATAAAATATGTTCGGAAAATTGCATTCCAACTGGCTGAAAAGCACAAATCACCTCATAAATTTGATAAAGAAAAATGTATTACTGGAAAAAAATGGTTTCATGGCTTTATGAGACGTCATAAGGAATCATCACTCAGACAACCAGAATCTACTTCGCTTGCATGAGCAAGAGGATTTAGCAAGGAAAAAGTAACAGAGTTTTACAAACTTTTGTTAGTTGACAAATATAAAATTGATGCGAACACAATATTTAATGTTGACGAATCCGGGTATTCCACAGTTCAAAGAAGAATGCAAAAGGTTATTGCTAAAAAAGGCAAAAGACAGGTGGGTGGAATTACTAGGGGTGAAAGGGGAGTTAACACAATAGTTGTTTGTGTGCTGTGCTAATGCTGCTGGCCTTTATATCCCCCCTATGATAATTTTCAAAAGAAAAAGATATGCTCCTGAATTGGCAAAAGGTGCTCCCAGTGAAAGTATTTGTCAGATTTTTGACTCGGGTTACATCAACTCTGAATAATTTCTACTTTGGCTCAAACATTTTCACAAAATTGTGAAAAGTGGCCCCAACAAAGATGTTCTTTTGCTATTAGATGGGCACACAACACATAGCAATAACTTAAAAGCTTTAGAATTTTGTCGCGAGAATCATATTCATCTTCTTCAGGTACCCGCACATACAACACATAGACTCCAACCCTTAGATGTAGCATTCTTTAAAGCACTACAAAGTTACTTCGTGCATGCACAAGATTCTTGGTTGAGGGCTCATGTTGGACAGGGGATTTCAGCTTACAATATTTCAGAACTTATTATATTAGTGAAGCATATGGAAGTGCAGCTACTGTGGGAACAGCTGAAATTGCTTTTAAAGCAGCAGGTATTTGGCCTGTCAATGTGAATCTTTTTCCAGACCACTTGTTTGCACCTTCCCTTGCAGTCGAGCGATAAATAGAAAGAGAAGATTCCGAAACACAAAATATACCTGAAGACGAAACAACACCAACATTTAATAGTCAGGCTGGTCTGTCTTCATCTACCATTGTGTTCGAAACAAACAAAACACCTGAAGACAAAACACCATCAATATCAGGCTGGTCCATCTTCATCTACCATTGTGTCCGAAACACACAAAACACCTGAAGACAAAGCACCACCAAAATCAAATAGTCAGGCTGGTCCATCTTCATCTACTATTTTGTCCGAAGTCAGTCCTAACACATTTAATAAAAGTTTAGAAGAGATATGTACCCTTCCAAAGAATTCTGAAGTCAGTGGTAATACAAAAAAACGTCATCATACGTCATCAGCTGTAGAACTGACTAGTACACCATACAAAGATCAGTTGGTTGCTAAAAAAAGAAGTAGAGTCAGAAAAATCAAAAATAAATAAGAAGAGCAAGAAAACTAAAGAAGCTATTCAAAATGTAAAATCAAATTTGTTCAATGAAGCAAAAGGATTGATTAAAAACAAAAAACCGAAACAAAAGCCAAAAATACGACACAGAAATACTCAAAAAAAAAGATTGGAGGAATCAGCTGATTCAAGCGAAGAAGAAGATGAAGATGCGCTGTGTTTGTATTGTCACGATTCTTATTCCAACTCTGTAGCGGAGGAAGGATGGGTTAAATGTCAAGCGTGCTCAAAATGGTCACACGAAAAGTGTGCAGGAATCGAAGAAGACGAGATTTTGATCTGTGACATATGTAAACATTAATTTTCAATATGGGTTCAAATTAGGGTACTAGTGGTTCATTTTAGGCTACCGGTAGCCTAATTTGAACCATTTTCCTCGAAATTGTTTTATATTTGGGATTCAAAAATGTTCTGTTTTTTGTTCTTTTTGTTCGGTAAAAATAAAAGTTTATATATTTCTCTATCGTTTGAGCTTAAAATGTGTGCTTACATTCAGTAATACCGCATTTATTGTCATTTCCTTTGAAGTGGTTCAAATCAGGCAACTCTCCCCTAACTTGATAATTTTTATTCAAAAATCAATAAAAAAGTCAACACTCATGCATTTTAAAGTTTATATATGGATGCAACGATAATCAAAGGTTTTATGCGCAGATTTCCATCTCTTTCAGTCACAAAAGCCACGGAACGTTAGATACCCGATTTTAATCCACTCTTCCCTATGTTCAAACTTCAAAATTATAACCCCCTATAACAGGATGTTAACGCCACTGAAAATTGTAATATTCCATTCAGTCATAAAATGAATTGTATAAGGCATAGAAAAAAAAAATGTGTGGATTCAAAAATGTTTTTACTCGCTTTCTTAGTTGTTTTACCGGCCCTCAATTGATGAAAATTTGTACGAATTGAAGATCACGGGGGCCTTAACTATCACGATGGGATCCAAAACCACTTTCAGAGCCTTGAAAAATGTCACAGGCTGTGGGAGTCAAACCCACGTCCAAGTACAAGACTAATGCTTATGTTCCTGAAAAACTGCATCACAAGGAATGTTGATCAAAGTTTAAAATCAGAAACGGAATCAAGCTGGTCATATATTTACGAAGAGACGAAAATTTGATAAAGTTAACAAACAACTTGGAGACTTGATTAAACAGAAACACAATTTTTGGACAAACAAAGAAACAGATAAATTATCACATTTTATTTTTCATAACGGAGTGAAAAATCTTTCTGACATTATGTTCCATAATGACAAAATGAACCTGTTCAAATTTTGACTCAAACTTGCTTTGTGTTGTCAAGTTTCACTTTCACTTTCTATCCTCATAAATATAAAAACTAAAATTGAAGATCACAATGTCATATTCTCGAAAACTGGCAGAGGCAATTACTAATAATAATAATGTTGATTAACCAATTCTCTGGAGAGCTTGTCTCTGAGATGTTTCGTTCAGCTTATTTTTATCAATTTACACAAACTTAATCAATATAAAGGGCTTATGACCAAGCACCAATTGGAGGAAGATAATGTGTTTTAAATATATATACACATATAGATGATATGCGTATGTGGTTTAGGTATTTGCTGGAAAAATTATGGCATGAATTGTATGTTTCTCAGAAGAAATTAATCAGTTTTTACATGTTTTTTGCATAGAGATTTTGAAGTTGCACATCCACGCCAGATTTTAACCACCCATTCTCCCTCACTTTTCCAAGTATAAACTTCAACTTGCAGGGTTCGCACGGCTCAGTTATCAACCAACCGCGGATGAGACGTCATTGTTTTTCAAAAAGTGAGTTTATTTTACACGTGAAGTTTAATATTTTAGATAGGAACTTTCAATATTACTATATACATAACCTCTGAGTGTTTGCCCAATTGGATTATTTTGAAATGAATTGAAATTATTGAATCCCAATTCGGAACCACGGTGAAGCTAGACACAATTCTATCTGGAATTACATTGTTACCGTTCTGTTATAGATGTGGATTCCAAACGACCATATCACATTATTAATCTGACTAAAGTATCTTCTGATGAGCTATATGATGTACTAGATGGAGTTGGAGGTGCGGACTATATACACAGTGATTCAGAATCAGATAAGGGAGATACAGATGGGGAAGAGGATGAGGTTATTGACGAGATCGCGGACGAAATTGTTGTTGATTCCGAAGATTCGGAGGATGATCTTCCACTATCTGCATTCATAGCTACCAATAAAATTGTGAGAGGTGGCTTGGGGAATTCGCCATATTTCCTCTGTAAAAGTACCTTCTGATTTTCAATCAAAATGTGGATCAGCGGAAGTATTCGAAAGAATGAGTAATAGTGATAGTACACCGTATAAGCTTTTCAATATCAGATATTGGATAGTATAACTTTTCGAACTAATATGTATGCAGAACAAGAACATCAAAAAACCAATAAACGGTACACTCAGACAACTATTACCGAAATAAACATTTTCATAGGCCTCAACCTGCTTATGGGCATTAAAAGGTCACCTAGTTACCGTGATTATTGGTTTGTAGACAAGAACTTGCATGATCCGTACACATCCCAATTTATGCAAGTCAACAGATTTAGTAATACCCAGTAGAAATGATGACAACTATGATAAGTTATACAAAGTACGGCCATTTATATCTGCATTGAGAATAAACTTCAAGAAGTGTTTGAATCCTCATCGCTGCATTGCTATTGATGAGTCAATGATTAAGTTCAAAGGGAGGAGTACAATTAAACAGTACATGCCAAAAGAGCCGATCAAACGCGGCTATAGATTATCTGGATCTCCTATCACTGTTATTAAGCCGAGTGTAGCCCTATGGCTCTTACTCTTTAGACATCAAATAAGTGGGCCACGGCCGTTCACGAATTTAGAATTTGGTTGGTCAAGAATTAGAGACCGGTCTCTAGTCCTTGCCATGATGGTGTATCTCGAACAATGACCGAGAGGGAACCGAGAGGGAATTCTGATCGTAATTTTTTTTGAAAAATAGTAATTTCTATTGAGGATGCAGCTTCGCTACCCTGTATGGATTAGTAGGTAACCCATCACTCCAGAGAGTGCCTGGGACGTTTAAAACGCAATGGGTCGTCTATATTGTAATCGATGGCTTCCCTCACGAGCGGATTCTCGTGAGCTATTGCACAATCGAATACTTTCTGATTGCGTTCTCTAATGATACTTCTGATAGAAGGCAGATTTAGGTCTTCGAGGATTCGATCGTTCCGCACGTACCACGGAGCGTTCGTTATCATCCGCAGGACTCTCATTTGCGCCCGTTCCAGGATGCCAATGCTAGACCTGCAGATTTGGCCCCAGGCGGCCGAGGCATACAAAATGACAGGCCTGAAAATCATTTTGTAAATCGTGACTTTGTTTTTGAGGGACAGTTTGCTCTTCCTGTTAATCAGGGGATATAGTGAACAGATCTTTTTGACGATTTTGTCTCTGACAATATTGACGTGTGGTCTCCAGGTGAGCCGGCGATCCAGAGTAACTCCCAGGTACTTGATCTGCTCTGACCATTCTATCTCCCTTCCAGAGATAGTCACTCCCCTCTCCGGGTTGCTCCTCTTGCGACCCATCTAAATCACTTGTGTTTTTTCAGGATTTAGCTTTATCTTCCACTCCAGATACCACTGCTGGAGGTCGTTTAATGCATTCTGCAAGTAAACGACACCCATCAGGTGGTCAGCTGCAGAGGAAAGCAAAGCCGTATCATCGGCGAACAGAGAGACCTTCACATGTTCGCTTCTTGGAATATCTGATGTGTAGAGGGCGTATAATATAGGAGACAGTACTGCCCCCTGAGGAACGCCGGCCTCAATTTCTCTCGAATCCGAGAGAGAATTGTCGACCCTGACTTGAAATGTCCTACTCAAGAGAAACAACTTGATCCACTTGATCAAACTCAGAGGCAGGTGGAAATCTATTAGCTTAGCAAGAAGGCCTTCATGCCAAACCCTGTCGAAGGCTTTGCTAATATCAAGTAAAACAATGTGAGCGCTGTTATTTGAGTTTAAGGATGAAATAGGGTCCTCCACCAGCCTCATCACCTGTAGGTCAGTGGAGTGAGCACGTCTAAAACCTAATGGTTCGTTGGGTAGGACATTTCTATCCTCCACTTCTTCGTCAAGCCTTTCTAGAACGATTTTTTCAGCCAGCTTAGCCGAACTGCAAAGCAGACTGTTTGGTCGATAATTTTGTGGAAAGGTCGGGTTTTGTCCTTGTTTCGGAATCATAACCACAACGGCATGCTTCCACCTCCGAGGGAATCTCTTAAGGCGCAGTGAATTATTAATAATATTCAATAATGACTGCACCTGGTTATCCGGGAAATACTTAATCATTCGATTAGTAATTCCGTCGTAACCAGGCGCCTTTTTGGGATTGAGTCCCTTTATATGGGCCTTAAGTTCATCCAACGTAGCTGGACGAATGTCGTCATGATTGGGTTCCCTGAGAGTACGGTGAACCAGCTTTTCCAACAAAATTTCACGATCCAGATCATCGTCAGGATACTCATTCAGTCTAAACTGCCTTTCCATCGAGTCTGCAAAAGCTTGAGCTTTGGACACTGGGTCATAGCACATTCCAGCCTCACCATGAATAGGGGGAAGATTGGTCTTTTTTGGTTTTAAATTTTGATTAATTTTCCAAAGTTGGTCACAGTTTTCTAAATTTTGAAGGGTTATGCCAAATCTTTCGTTCCGAAATTCCGATATATTTTCTCTAACCTCCCTATTTAGTTCATTAGCTCGGATTCTGTCCACAGGGAACAGACTCCTTTGATACGCTCTTCTAGCGCGATTTCTCTCGCGTATGAGATTTTTAATCCTCAAAGGGAATTCGTCATGGAATCTAGGAGCCGGTTCCTTGTGGGAGGAATCCATTAAAGCATTTTTGATAGTGAGTTCGTAGCGCGCTACGGCCTCATCCAACTCAAGTGGAGAATCTATTCTCTCAGGAGCGCAATAACCTGTCTCCAGAAGCGAACGGAATCTCTCCCAGTTCACCTTGGTACACATGCGATCCGTATGAGGCGGTGGATCACTTCCCAGTGATAAAATCACCGGATTGTGATCAGAGCCAACTCGGCGAGGACGTGTATATCCCAGTTCCAGGTGATGTTCCAGGCCAGGGCAATGTCAAGTACATCGGGCCTGTATGGACCAAAGTGTGTCGGCTCATCTGGAGCCAACACTTGGTATTCATACCTGTCACTGTGTTGCCTCAAACGTCTGCCATTGACGTTGGTTACCCGACTCCATTGCACGTGCTTAGCGTTCAGATCACCCATGACCAAAACAGGTTGGTCTGTTTCCATCAGGAGCACATCAAGTGCCTCAGGAAGTATTTGATTCCGCGGAGGGTTGTAAGCACTGATTAAACGCAAAGGACCACTCCTCGTGTTGAAAATTATACCTACAGCTTCAATACCATGGGTATCATCATTGGACGGCTATAGAGTTTGGGCTTTAGCTGATAGTGCGCGTTATCTCTATGATTTTGAAATCTATACTGGAAAATCCAAGGATTATGTAGCGAAAGGGTTAGGAGAAAAAGTTGTCTTGCGATTGATGGGAGGTCTAGAACACAAAGAGCCATTGTCTATATTTTGACAACTATATATTTTAATTCCTACAATTTATTGATGGAATCAAAAGATAAAGGAATAAATGCATGTGGTACCGTGGACCGAAAAAATTTACCCAAACTGAAAGACGATAAGAACTTGAAACAAGGAGAATACGATTATAATGTGAGCAATGATGGAATGAGTATGGTCAAATGGAAAGATAAACGAACAGTCCACCTTCTTCCAAACTTTCATGATCCACAATCTACAGCAGAACTGAAACGGAAAGATAAAGATGGGTCGTCCAAATGTTCTGATAGAATATAATAGAATATAATAAAATATAATAACTAAAATCATGTTACGAAATTGACCGAAAAAGCAAGAAATGGTGGATGAGGTTATTTTGGCATTTTGTGCTTGAAGGATTTTATAAGAAGGGTGACAGATGGTTTACTTCCAGAAAAACTGGTAGAACTGAAAAGAAATAAAGAGAATGCGAGAGATCATGTACAGAAAAGGAGTCGTAATGTACCTCCAGAGGGTAGATTCACTTCAGCTTCGCATCAGCTCGTAAGATCAACCCGTAGAAGATGTGCACTTTGCAGTACAAATGCAAACCCTGTGCGATCTAAATAGGCATGTACCATCTGTGAGGTTGGATTGTCCCCTGGGAAAACAAAAGATTGTTTTCAAAAATATGACAGGGGTGGGTGATAATAATTCATTTTAATTATTTTTCTGGGATATGTACCGAAATATTTTTTTTGCTCATATATAAGGACTATTGCTACTTGCACAATACTCCAATATGTGGACCACCATAGAAACGCCATTTTGGATATATTTTTTTATTTTATTTTTATGAATAATGTCTTTTTTCATTGATATATGTTCGACTGAACTGAAAAAAACAACCCTCTTTAAGCTTGTTATTTCCGTGCAGAAGGTCCCAAAAAGTCTATGGAAACTCGTGCAGCAAAGAGTTAACAGTGAATTTCTTTCTCCTTCATTTCTAAAATACTATTATTCAACATGTTACTCTGAGTACATACACTTACCCTATTATGGGACATTTGAACCTCCAACCAAAAGCTAATATGAATGTCATCTGAGCTTCTAACATCAACAGATCGAAGGTTATATTCTTGTTGTGAATGAGTTCCTGCACTTCTGGTGATGACAACTGTGCATCTTGCACTTTCCTGCACACTTTTCCGAATTCCTCAGCTTTTTGCAATTTTCCCATACTTTCATCGGCGAAAATGCGCCAGATATTATGCTCCTTGTAAATACGGTGTGAGTAGCTCATGTCAATCTCTCGGAGATTTGTCAATGATGAATTATTCTGGGGGTTGGTAGTCATCACTGTCACCTCATGGCCCCTGAGTGACAGTTCTCTCCACAACGGATGAAATGGTGCATTATGACTATGGGATGCGGTTGGGATGATGGCCAAGATTTTCGCAGAATGCACTTGAAGAGCTTGAAGGACCACATATAGTAAAACAAGATTCATTGTGGTAGCTGAAGAGCTGTAGAAAAGATAATTTTAATTTTTTTATATTTCTTTTCATAAAAAAGTGTCTCCACCTTACAGGCAAACTATTTGTTTTTATTATCCGGAAAATGTAATATATATGTTAGGAAAACACCACCGTTTACTTGCTTTTTTCAAGGTCAACATATTCAAATATACCAGGTGATTCTCTATGGTGGCTCACCCCTATAACTTTTTTGTATTATTCACTTATTTCGATCGTGAATGACATTCTAAATCCAACAACACCTCACTTGTCAATATTTAACAAATAAAGTCATTTTTATTCCAATTTTTATTTTTCGATCTAGAATGCCATGGATCGTATAAATCGCTTCATTATTGATCTAGTAACATGGAAAAAATACAACTTTGAGGCTTATGACTTCACAGTCGTTTTAAGAATTATTTAAAAGTCGCAAATAATATTTTTTCCAGTTTACTTGATTTTTTCAAATGGAAAGCGGGTGTTTCGTCGGCTTTTTATGAAAGATCATTTTCTTACGAATAATTTGATACCACACACATTAACTTTATTTTCACTATTTTTCTGAATAATTACAGGAAGCGATCATACCTAATAACAAATAATACGTATTTAGTATACTTATGCATTGAGTCCTGTTATTCTAGTTATCCGTGACAAACAATTGAAGCTGTTGCTAGGACTTCCTGAAAAAATAGGCTAATGAATATGCTGTCATTTAAAAAAAAAATTGTTGCGTGGTTTATAATTTGATATGGAAAATTATACTAGAAACGAGAAAATTGACATGTTGCTAATTTACGAAGAAGCAAAAAAGAATGCAACTGATGCAGCTCGAATTTATGCTCAGAGATTCCCTAATCGTCGCCATCCTACTCGGCATTATTTTCCAAAACTGGAAAGAAAATGCGAAGAAAATGCCAATAACTTCATCGTCAGTGAAGGAAAAGAAGTAGAGGTGTTGGCCTATGTTGAAGTGAATTGTACCGCGGCAATTCGCCAAATTGTTTCTAAGTGTGATATAAGTTATTCGTCCGTTTGGAGAATTTTTCACAAATATAATTATTGATCATTCAAGTACCAACTACACCAACATCTTTACGATAACGACCACAACTGGAGATTTACTTATTGCAACTGGTTTTTGACTAAATACAGAGATGTACGTTTTCCATTTAAAATTATTTATTCAGATGAAACTCGATTCACCAACTTGGGTCTGTTCAATCGGAATAATAAAAGGTACGGGTCCCAAACAAATTTACATCTGATGCAAGAAGGAAATTTTCAAGAGCAATTTGGTTTCAATTGCTGGATGGGTATTATCGGAGAAAAACTTTTGAGGGCCAATAAATTTCGACGGACAACTTACTGCGGAAATATATCTACAGTTCCTTAGAAATCAAATTGATGATTTCATTGAAGATTTGCCAATGGCTAAGCAAGTTGATATTTATTTTCAACAATAGCGCCACCTCACAATTCTCAAGTCGTAAGAGAACATCTGAATGACACCTTCCCAGAAAAGTGGATTGGCACTTATGGACCTATTCAATGGCCTGCGAGGTACATTCTTGAGTTGTCATATTTTTTCATTTTTTTTTTTTATATTCTAGATCACCAGATCTTACTCCGCTAGATTTCTCTGGAGAACAATAAAAAATTGGGTGTATAACACAACATCAGCTACTCGTGAAGAACTGGAGTATTAAGTGAGGATGGCATTCCAGAACATCCCTGCGGAACAACTAATCAATGTGGTGTGCGCAACAATTGAAAAAGTTGAATTTTGCCGTGATCAAAGAGGTCATTTTGAAAATTGAGAACCTTAATGGACTAATTTGCAACTTTCAAATAATTCTGAAAACGACTGTGAAGTCATAAGCCTCAGAGTCAATTTTTTCCCATGTTACTTGATCAAGAATAAAGCGATTCACACGATCCATGGCATTCTAGATTGAAAAATAAAAATTGTAATAAAAATGTCTTTATTTGTCAAATATTGACAAGTGAGGTGTTTTTGGATTTATGTCATTCTCGATCGAAATTAGTAAAAATATATAGGATGTCCCATTTGAAAATCGAAAGTTGGGGTCATTTCCGGTCAAACCGGAAGTACGGCAAAGCAAGTGAATATACAGAAGAATGCAAATTGAACTATAATATACAACCCCCAAATTTTGTTTTTCTATGTTCAATAATAAAAAAGTTATAAGGGTGAAGCCACCTTGAATAATCACCCGGTATGGCAAATTTAGCCCTTTGTCAATAATTTTCATTCAGTCCAAGTTTCTCCCAGACCCAAAAAGTCCACAAAATCCAATTTACATCTCATTTTGATCTCAGTACGCCTGAAAAAGGTGAGACGCTTCATTTTGAGTTGTGATTTCGAAAAAAAAATTGAATATGCTCTAGAGCAACAAACAACTTATTTCTCATAATAATGAAAATAATCTCGAAGATTCTGGCGAACATTTCCATTTTTCTAATAATAGGTATTATTTCATATAGCTTCATTCCTCATTTTGTAGTTTGGAAACTAGTAAAACGTAAAGTTATAGCTTCAGGGAACGTAGGGTCAAATCTTCGATCATATTCAAATCACGGAAAATTGACGCTTCACTACGGACAAATAATTTTATTCAGTTGTCTTGTATAAATATAAATAATAAATAAAAATAATTCAAACCAAGTTGAAATAGCAAGAAGGCGCACAACCAGTTTCTCATAGAGCATATGATATGCCTTTTGCACTGGAAGTTGAGATAAAAAATCAGCAATAGGGCTACTCCTATAGTTATGGTCTCCAAGAAAACACAAACAAAATTAGGACTTACGCTGATTGGATAACATTTTAAATCAAGTTCGTGAAAGCGAACATTGCTCGTTACCACTATCCGAACATATGTTTGCATGTCTTAGTGGCTAGAGAAATGAAACAGTGATTGATTTGGAAGGGGCAAACCAACAATTGAAAGCTAGTGATCAACCACAAAAACTGTCGGTCATAAATACCCATTTAGGTCTTTTTGCATGGTCCCAACACCACATAACTATAAACTGAGTTGGTTCGCAAAAAATGTGAAGACATTTCTGTACACAGTGGTAAAATGGAAGAAATGACAGGCATATAGTGCAGTGCCATCATTGCCATAGTGGGAACACGCAACGTCGAATTGTTACAAACAGGCAAATTGTCTAAAGTGTGCAGTCAACATTTTTTTAGAGAATGTGCCAAAACTAGAGATACCCCAGCAAGGGAGCGCACTCAGCAAATTATTCCAAATGTCCTACTCAATCAAAGAGGCTGGAAATAATAGATGAAAGAAAAGCAGCATCTAATAGACTTTGAAGATAAATCCAGAAATACCAAACAACAAGAAAGAGAGTCCAGGAAATCCAGAAAAGAAGCAGTGTAGGAGATTTGAGCCAACCCTGGTTTCCATTCCTAGAACTAGGGTATACCCGAATGTGTTTGGCGGGTTCGATGACCGACACAGTAGTCATAGACTTGAGAGAATTTCAGAGATAATTGAGAACAACTCGTTGCTATACCGAAAATGATCTGAATCAGGGTGTCCAAAATACCGCGAACGAGGAGGGCAAGTTGATAATTTTCTTCAACTCTGTCAAAAGGGCCTTCCAATGCCACTAAAGGCATGCTCAATATACACATAACGCAGATATCATGCTCTTCTCTGAAACTGAGCTTCGACAGGGGCTTGACCTCAGACTCAGTGGTTATACAATGATCAGTACTGACAGGCCTAATGCACATATGGTTGGGAAGTGTAGTCATTATTATCAGAAATCGT
This sequence comes from Gonioctena quinquepunctata, assembly GCA_018342105.1. Taxonomy (NCBI): domain Eukaryota; kingdom Metazoa; phylum Arthropoda; class Insecta; order Coleoptera; family Chrysomelidae; genus Gonioctena; species Gonioctena quinquepunctata. The sequence goes on from JAFIRS010004500.1 coordinate 41,062, forward strand.
ATTCCGTACTCGAAAATTCTATTTTGATGCCGGTGCCCAGGCCGAACAAACGTGTTACCAATGTCCAGTGTGATAGTGAAAGGGTGGATTTTGTTTTTGTTATGTTTTAGCTTTCCTTACATCTTTTTTATGGCATCTATCTATGGTGCCTCTTCCTTCCCTGACACCTATTGTCTATGAGGTCTCTGGTCTCCATAAAGTGATTCAGTCTCTTCGTGATTAATTTATCTGGGATTTTCCATAACATTGGTAGCAGTGAGATTGGCCTTTGCCCCTTTTTTGGATAGCCATACCAGGTCTGCGATTTTCCATATGTTTGGAAATTTTCCTAGTGATTGGCATTTATTGTAGATTTCTAGTAATACTGTTCCCGCATCGTCTAATATGTGGATCGCTGCCTCATTCGGTATTCTGTCAGTGGCCGGGGCTTCATTTTTTTTTGAGATATGTGATGGTCTGCCTTCACTTGAACTCTGTGAATATACAGTCATATTTCTGGGGTGCTTCCTTGGTTTGCAGTGATTTTCTTAGCTATCTTTGTATGTTTTTTTCTATGTTCGTGTCATCTTTTGGAAAGTATTGCTTGCCTCTCCTATTTTTTTATTAGCTCGTTGTTGTCCAGTCGCCGTTTTGTTTTGTTTGTTCCATGTTCTTTTTGTGTGTTTTTTTGGTTTTGGTAATGTGTTTATATGCGTTTCTCTGTGTGGAGTATTGTTCTTTTTTTTGTTGATTTTGTTTGTCCTGTTTCTATGCTCTTCTTCCTCTGTTGGTGTCTCGTCTTCCTTTTTCGAGGTCCTCGTTCCATCAGACTTGCGCTAGCCTGTATGTCGTTTTTGTTGGTATGGCTATTTTACATGCCTATATGCATGCTTCTTGTAGAGCTTTTGCATGTTTTTCTATGTCTGCCTCTTTGCCTGAGACGAATTTGTTCAGATGTTCTTTAAATGTATTCCAATTTGCCTTTTTGGGGTCGAATGACTTTTTGATTGTCGTATTCCCATGAACTAGAGGCGAGGGCTGGATAGACTTCACACTTTTCGTCATTTTGGATTTTCCACTCTTTGACTGTCACGAGTCTGGATAGTGATGTCTATCCACCCCTTGCTTTTATTATATGAGAACGTTGGGCCTTCTTCTCACCTGTTTTCTAATTGTTTATGATTGCCCATTCCATCAGGGATTCGCATCTAGCATTTGTTTCCGGTCTCCCCCAGGCTGTGTTTTTGCTGTTCAAATCTCCTGCTGGGATGGGGTAACCTCTGGTCCTTTTTATTTTTTCTTTGATTTCTTCCAGTTTTCGCAGTCGTTTCCTCCTGGTTCGTCATATATGTTGCTGTTTGTGAGTTCTCCCATTTCTATAATATCTGTGAGGTTTGCTTCAGAGAGTATTTCCGTTTTGCCTTGCCGTTGGTTTTGTAAAGTTTTGATGGGTTCGTGGCTTCGATCTTGTAATATAATTCTTGTAGTAGTGCTATATCGTGGCCCTCATTTTCAATTTTTTTATGAGTAGGTGTGTTGCTGTTTTTTCTTTGACCTGTATTATTTTGATTGTTGTTCAGCCATTTGAATTGTAGTTCATGTAGCTCTTTGTTCCCTTTTAGCTGACACGAATCGAGAACTATCAAATATGTGAATTCTACGTGAAGGGAGGCAGTTCGAACACTTACTTAAATAGTTCATGTTATCACTTTAAATTTTTCGTTATTACCATCATGTTGGTAGAGTTTTGGTCAAAGTAAATTTTTTTTGGTGATGTGAAACTTTAGTTTGTATTTTCTGCGATTTTACAGAAACACACAACTAGATTAAACTTAACAGGCAATGCATGATCATGATAGATCAATTTTATTGAACTCGTGTAATTGCTTTTTATTTTGACTTATTCATGGCCCTCTTTATAATATGCAATAAGGTTGCTGTTCTTCATCAGTATCCAAGGGAAACTATGAGTGTGCTATATGGCTGAATTCAGAATTTGATACAGAATCGCAAAAAGCATTGAAAAATCTGAAATGCCATTTGAAAAAATTGGCGTCGGTATCGCGACGCCCTTACGGATGACGCCTAGTAATGGATCTATACGTGAATAAGAGGAGGACCCTCTGACATCAATTTGGGGGTATTTCCGTCCACTTGGAAAATTGCAAGAGTACAGCCAGTCCCTAAAAAAGGCAAAAAGGCCCTACCTAGCAACTACAGACCTATCGCACTGCTACCTATTATTTCAAAGGTCATGGAAAAAGCCATCAACATCGAGCTCATGAAATATCTGGAAGACTCAGGAATTGTCAACGATAGGCAATATGGCTTCCGCCATCAGAGATCAACTGGTGACCTGCTCGCTTACGTCTCACATATATGGCAGCTATCTATTGAAAAGTATGGAGAAACTTTAGCTGTGGCATTAGATATCTCCAAGGCGTTCGATCGAGTTTGGCACCAGGGACTCCTCGCCAAGCTTCCGTCTTATGGCTTGCCCCCTCAGCTGTGTTCTCTGCTTGCTAGTTTTCTCTCAAACAGGTCTCTCCATGTAGTGGTCGATGGAGTTTCATCTGACACTCTACTCATAAATGCTGGTGTTCCGCAAGGATCTATTCTCGCACCAACACTATTTCTACTTCACATCAACGACCTGTTGAAAGCAACTTCATGTCCAGTACACAGCTTTGCCGATGATAGTACCCTCCATACCGCTTTCTCTTCCAGGGCCCCTATATCAGCCCGTGAAACCAGAAATGAACGAGGAAGAAATGTTAATAATATAAATATGGACTTAGCAACAATTCTCGAATGGGGATCTAATAACTTGGTAGAATTCAATGTAAACAAAACAAAAGCATGTCTTTTCTCTAGAAAAGCCGATCTCACTGTGCCTAACATAACTTTGTCAGGAGTAACCATACCACTGAAGTCATCCATATCGATGCTTGGTATTACTATAATCAATAACCTTTCCTGGGAAAATCACGTGAGGTCCATTGCCAAAAGTGCATCCCAAAAACTTGGTTTTTTGTTTCGTGCCAAGAGCTATTTCACCCCCAGTCAGCTGCTTATGATCTATAAGGCACAGATCCGACCTGTCCTGGAATACTGTTCCCATATTTGGAGTGCGGCACCTAAACATATCCTGAGGCTATTGGATTCTGTCCAAAAAAGGGCAATTCGTCTCGTCGGTGATGCCTCGCTTACAAACTCGCTCACTTGTCTGGAACACCGTAGAAAAGTTGGCGATTTGTCTCTATTTTATAGATATTTTAATGGGCGATGCTCTTCTGGAATATCAACAATCGTTCCTGCTTTGGCAGTCTCTTCGAGATTAACCCGTCAAGTTCAGTCATCACACTCCTTCGTGGTCACTTTGGAGACCTGCAGAACATCACTTTCCAAAGACTCGTTCATCCAACGAACAGCGAGGCTTTGGAACTCATTGCCTAGGGAGGTGTTCCCCGAGGCAAACACCCTTCAGAAATTTAAGAAGAACACCTTCTTTCCCTTGGTTCCCACGATGTTCTCTGAACATTACAGGATATCCCTTTTCGTGGGAACCAGAACATAAAAAAAAATTATCTGCTTTCACGAAATATGGATATCATCTTTTATTTCCCAGATATTTGCCCGCGGAGTTTTATATGGGATACCCTATGTTTATATATATATATATATATATGTTTATATATATATATATATTTGGACAAACTTACAAGATATTTTTTTTACATTGCTGCCTTTCCCACTATTAACTAGTTTATAACTAGTCAGCAAAGACTACCCTTTCACATAATTCACAGTTATGGGGTTCTATGTAACATCTCTACTACATTTGGCAATATGGTGGTGAATATTGTGGTCCAATACGAGAATGAAATTAGCCAGGAGTACAACAGAAGATGTTTCCTTCTCCAATGCAGGAAACTAGGAATTCTACCCAACCACATCACTTCTGCCACAAAATCAATTGAGAATCTACTCCTCAGGATCACACAATCGAAAATCAAAGAATTAAATTACTTAATATCAAAATTTCAGTTAATCATTCACTAATTACCAGTCAAGAGAAAAAAGAAAAAAGAAAAATATAATCTCTCACTTATGAAATTACCTTCCATAATTTTCCAAACAAAGAAATTACAACACCCTGTTCCACAAAGTGAAATAAAGATTTTTAATCAAAATTAGAAATTTAAAGAATTCTCAACTACAGTCAAAAGTCAAAACAAAATCACTTTGGATCAAACATATTTCTAACACTAGCATACCAGATGAGGTATCTCAATTTTCGGCACTAGGCTCTAAATTCAGCATCGAACCAATTATCACAAAAGACATTTCTATTAAGAGCGTTCCAGCCGATGAAGATTATATTATATCCACTATCACTGATCACAACCAGAAAAATATCACCATAGCACGTGCAACCAACATTATTACAAATCATATTCAATCGTCAATCCATCATACTTCAATTTTTCACACTTTATTACTTAAGTCAAAAAAATTCCTGAAAGACAACCCGAATTTGATCTCAACACAATCAGACGAAGGAAATGTAGCCGTTATCATGGAGAAAGATCAATATTTCAATCTATCAAATGACATCATTATGGACAGTAATTCTTACACACAGTTAAAAAAAGGTCCCACGGCTTCAATTACAAAAAAAAACAAATGATCAGATAATGAAACTAAAGAACAGTAATCAAATCAATGGAGTCACACAAAAAAGACTCACATGCTATAGTGGTATTGCTACAAAATTTTACTCGTTACTAAAAATACACAAACCCACTTCATCAGTAAGACCCATAGTAGCATCTATAGGTGCCCCCACTGAATTTATTGCTTCTTCATCAACTGACATTTTGACAAAATCTTACAATTTTGACAATAAATACTACATTAAAGATTCTTTCGAAGTATCAAATATACTTAAGAACAGGACAATTCCTGATAACCATGCTTTGATGTGGTCTCTTCATTCAGTAACGTATACCTTGAAGCCTGCCAAAGAGCAATTCACAAAAATTGGGACAGCATTAAAAATAATTCTAACATTGATGAAGTATTAACATTTCTCTTTGACAATACCTATTTTTCGTTCACCAATAAATTTTACAAAAAAACTTCTGGAACCCCCATGGAAGCATCAATTTTCCCCATCCTGGCAGCATATGTCATGGATGATATGTTGGACACAGTACTTCCGGTTCTTTCATTTAAAATTCATTTTATCACAGAACACTATCACAGAAACTCTAGATACTCTTAACATCTTTGACCCACATATTCAGTTCACAATCGAGCTAGGAACCAACGATAATTCGGTACAATTCCTTGATACCAAACTCATACGTACTCCTCATAATACAATATTAGTTTTTATTAGTAAAAAGTCGCATCCACCAACTAGTTATTAGCGACGGAACGTTTCATATGAAATTACATGTAACAATAAGAGTAACAAAAAATTATACATTTACATTTACAGATTATAAAGTAAGCCTATGTCTTTCAGATAGTCCATCAGGTTGTTAGTTTTACAGGATGGTCCTAAAATTGAAGACATGTCATTTGGGATTTTGTGTGTTAGACGATTCACGCAAAATCTTGGACAGTCCACTAGAAAATGTTTCACACTCAGTTGCACATTGCAGTCTTCGCATATTGGCAAGGCACTATGTTTTATCAAGTATTCATATGTGAGTCTTGTGTGTCCTAGCCGAAGGCGGTTTATTATCACTTGCGTAGATCTTTTGATTGAAATAGGATGATTGGTACAGAAAGCCATGTAGTTCTGGCAGATATATCAACTATGAGTCGAATCACAAACGCTCAATGAAAGTGAACTTGATCAAACAAATGAAGAACTAATCAGAATCTCGGATGAAACTTCTCATTAAAAAAAATTCAAATATCCTTCTTGATCTTTTTGAAGACAATTCATACCCGCCAAGCTTAGTAAAAAGTATTTTGTACAACACACCTTCCACTTTAGAATCACTGAACAATATCAACAATATTGATAATCCACCCATTAATGTGAATGAATCTAATGCTACCCCTACACTGCCGGTTTACACCTCACTTCCGTACATCAAGGAGATTACACCCAAACTCACTAGACTTTTCTGCTCGGTAAGCAATTGAAAAATTGCCAACAAAACAATATCAACACTTAAGTCAATTTTCTCCAAAGTCAAAGATAAGACTCCAGTCACCTCAATGTCAAAAAACATATATAGTATTCCGTGTCAAGATTATAATAGACATTATATTGGCCATACCAGTCGTATCACCTCTCACAGAAGTGATTGCAGGCTACATCCAGAGAGATGTGCTTTAGCACTTCATGTTAACACACACGGTCATCACATGGACTATGGATCAGTGAGTGTGTTAGCAAGCCATTCACACTGGACGGAAAAGGTATTTCTATAAATGGCTTTCATATCCCAAGAGAATAACTGCATTAACAAAAAAACCGATATATATATATATATATATATATATATATATATATATATATATATAATATATATATAATAGATATATATATATATAAAATATATATATATATATATATATATATATATATATAAAATATATATATATATATATATATATATATATATATATATATATATATTGTTATGTTTTGATGAATTGAATAATGAATTTTTTATAATTGAATTTTGTTATTATTATTATTATTAATATATTTTTTTGCAACGCGTTGGGCGTCACTTGTAATGTTGTGTTAATTTGAATTTGTTAATTTTATTATTATTATTTTTGTTCCTTTCAATATTTTTGCACTATTAATATTTCTGCACCGCGTTGGGCGACACTTGTTATGTTATGGTATATTGATAAATAGATTATTATCATTTTGCTTTCAAATATTATTTTTGCATCACGTTTTTGGGTGCCAAATGATATGATATGATGATTTGATAAATAGAAATTGTTTTTGTATATTGAAATAGCTAATTATTTTTGTTTACCTTTGAGAGCCAAATTGATAATGATACAAATAGATATTTCTGCCCCTGTAATAATTATTGCCAGCGAACGTCACTGTTCTCTTGTCACGCTACCAACAATTATTATTTTTCTCGCCACAGCTAAACAACCGTTGGTACGCTCTTATCTCAAAAAGGTGGTCGGTTCAAAGCAATAGAGACACTGCCATATGTGACTAACTTCAGTTCATTGAATGATCTTTGTCATGTTAGTTGATCATTGTGAGAAAATAAACAATAAATATAAAAAAACAATTATCTCCTTTATTCAGGAAGACTTAAAATTTGTAAAATTTTCTGTTATCGTTCAAAATAAATTGATATAGAGTTCTGCGAGTTGTGAAATTGGTTATTGTGAAATAGTTCTGGACTGGAAATACACTATGAAAGTTTTTATACCTGGTTGGAACTGTTAGTGTTCAAACTATACCATACAACTGGACGTCTCCTCTCTCCAATCGCTGTCAGGACTGCAATACCAGTATCAGAAACCATATATATATGTGGAAATCAGCATCAGGATCCGTGGATATGTTTTATCATTAAGGTAGTATTGATTTTCTTTACCCAATGATGGAATTATTCGATTATTCTTTCAGTGAGATTTTTGCGTGGCTTTTCCTTGGAAAAATATTTCGATCTCCTCTAAGCTTTGTTTTTTCGTTGCGTAGCTACCTCTTTTTTTCTGTGTTTTATATTTGAATTTTCAAATTCGCGCACTAAAATTTTCACTTTTCACTGTTTATGTTTATGTTGCATAATTTATATTTACAATTATTTTTCCATACTTATCAGTATTTACATATTTGAATAATAATTGCCTCTGATACCATCTCATTGCTATTTCCTCACAATTTCAATTTTACACCTGACCATCTATCCCTGATTGGCTGTTTTCATAAAGACGTTTGCCGTTCTCTCATTGGCTACTATTAGTCTGCTACAACTTCATATACTGTATGTTTCTAATTTAGAAATGTGTTGATTACTTTTTATTCATGACAATTTTGTACATTTGGACTTTTTGTTGTCTTTTGAGCAAATATGGGTTATTATAATTTTGACAGTGTATGAAATTGTTTGTTTTATAGTACTTTGACATTACTATCTATCCATATCATACCTAGGCTCACAATATACATAGTGTTTCAAAAATTATTCATAAACAAACTTGAAATTAATAATTATTTATTATTTATTCTTTTTGTGATTTTTTTTAGTCTTTTAATATTTACAACTGGCATAACATAACATAACAATATATATATATATATATATATATATAGCTATATATTGTTATGTTATGAAAAACCAGTTATACATTTTAAAAGGAAAAAACCCACAAAAAGAATAATAACTAAATAGTTATTAGTTTCAAGAGATTGTTTTTTTACATAATTTTTGAAGTTCTATTTCTTTTATATGCCTATGTATAATATGGATAGATAAAAATGTCAAAATACTATAATACAATCAATTTCATACACTGTCATAATGATTATAACCCATAATTGTTCAAAAGACAACAAAAAGTCTAGATTTACAAAATTTTTATGAACAAAATGTGATCAACAAAATTATAAATTTGAAACATACAGTATATGAATGACTAACTAAAGTAGCCAATGGTAGAACAACAAACTTCTTGATTACAATAGCCAATCAGGGAACAGATGTCACATGTAAATTTAAAATTGTGAGGAATAACAACGGAGAGTGTCAGAGGCAATTATTATGAAATTTGTACATAGTTAATAAGAATGGAAAAATAGTTTTATGTATAAGTTATGAAAAATAAACCCAAACAGTGAAATGTGACAATTTAGTGCGCGAATTCAAAAATTCAAATGGAAAGGAAGGAGGAAAATTGGTATCCTAGGAAGCAACAAACAAAGCCAGGGAGAGATCGAAAATAAATTTAAAAAGAATGCCACGATATATTTTTGGAGAAAGAGAAATGGAATAATTATTATTATAATTATAAGCAAAAAACCAATATTACCTTATTTGTATACCATACACAAGTATTCGAAAGCTGATATTTGGATTGGAATGGTTCCTTCTATTTGGTATTGGAGTTCCTGATAGCATTGGAGTGAAAGGGAATCCAAATCCTGGTGTATATCTTGAACACCGACAGTTCCAGACAGGTATAAACATTCATAGTGCACTTCACGTCCTGAACAATTTCACAAATAACGCATATCACATCAGAAGAACTTTACTTCACTTTATTTTGAACTATAAAGGAAAATTTTACTTTCAAGGAAAAAGTGAGGTTGTGTCTATCTATCCATGACTTGTTTCTCATGATTATCCGTGAATATTTGTAATTTCACCTTTAGAATAAGTTATTTCTCGTAGGCCAGGTAAAATTAAGTTTTCCTGAATAAAGGAAATAATTGCTTTTTGATACTCTGTTGTTTGTTTTCTACAATGATCAACAATCATATTTATGACCATTGAATAAATTGAAATCTGACATATCAAGCAGTGGCTAGTGGCTAAATTGCCTGAACCGGCTATCTGAGACAAGGGGCGTACCAACTGAGCTTAGCTGTGGTAAGGAAAGTGATAACAATTGGCAGCAACGTGACGAGAGAACAGTGACGTTAGCTAGCAATTATTATTACACCATACAAAATATTATACAGGGCGAAAACATCTATCTATATCATAACAATTTGGCTCACAAGAATAGCAAAAATTATTAGCTATCTTCATTTTATAAAAAACTATCATATTTACAAATTCATCATCACATTACAATATATATATATATATATATATATATATATATATATATATGAAAGAGAGTATTATCGAGGGGACTGTTAAAAACAAAATGGAAAGAATTTAGTGGACATAGCTGATGAGGGCCGAGAGCCCGAAACACGTGTCTACGGTTAACTCTTTTTTCTGAGGGCTATGTCCACTAAATTCTTTCCATTAAATATAAATATATATATATATATATATATATATATATATATATATATATATATATATATATAGCTTGATTTTCTTGGGTATTTTGGTTCGTGGATTTAACTTTTATAAATGAATGAACGCTTGTGTTGTGTGATTACATATGTACTTCCGCTTCATTTCTACGTTTCGACGGGTAAACCCTCGTCTTATTCAAGAATAATCGTTGTTTAATCCGGTCAATCTAGACATTTGAAGGTACATAAATTCACAGCAAGCTGAAAGTACGTTTTAATTGTTTAAAACATACTTAAAAATAACACCTGAAAGTTCCTCATCATTCCGGTGCCTGGAAAAAAAATTATTCGAGGTCAAAGGTCAAAAATCTCGAAAAAAATTGGTTTTTTGCGATTTTCAGCAAAACGGTAAGTTTTATCATAAAATTGTCTCAGACAAAAATTGTAGATCATAAAATTCTCTATAAAAAATGTACCTATAGTTTTTTATCTTAGAGCCACCATTTCTGAGATATAACGAGTCAAATAATTGTAAAAGTTGTAAACGACATAATATGCACACGTTTCCACGCCACCTATGAGGTAGTGTACTTAGCGCGTTTTTTTTAACGTGGTTCCCCCAGTAGGCCTATGCCACATGTATGTTGTGATTCTGTTTAATTGAAAACTTGCATAGTAAAATATATTAGCAAGGGTTGGAGATGATAAAAGCGATTGAAATTAAAAAAATGTAGAAATTTATTCATCTGATTCAAAACCTTCAAATACTTCTTCTTGTTGTTCTTCTTCTTGATCTTCTTCTTGATCTTCTTCTTCTTCTTCTTCTTGATCTTCGTTTTGTTCGTTTTCTTCATCCTGGGTAAATTGCGTCAATAGCGATGTATCGCATGTTTCCTCGTTGGTATCAAACGAATCCTCCACTATTGGTGATTCAGCATTAGAACATGACTGGCCTTGACAATGTGTACATGCCAGAGAACAAAACAGTCTAACTTTTTTACAACCACATTTAGCGTTGCATCCCTTTTTACAGTTGCAAAAAATTGTGTTCAGCAGTTTTTCCGGCGCAGGTGGGAGTAAAGTCTGAATAGGTTCTAATGTATTGTCGACCAACTTCCAACCCCAGTCTTTTGGGTCTAGTAGATAACCAAGCCACACTTGAACTTGGTAATATACCCGGAAAAGATGTTGGTGAGCAGCAACTGAGGTTGGAGGAAGACAAGCTAATTGCACCTGTTTCTTATTTTTAGTGTTTTTAACGAAACATGCATATCGATACTTATCTAAGCAGGTGGTTTTTTTTGGAGCTTTGTACATAGAAAGAAGAAACCGAATCCCGTTCGTGATAATTTCTTGTTGAGTTGAATTACTTTTTTTGAAGACTTCAGCACATTGAACTAAATCTTGTTTTTCAAACATTTTAAAGACTGTTGCTTTACCCCTCCTGTAAAATGCAGACGTCGTGTCACAGCCAGTTATTGCGTGTAAAAATAGTACATGATTTTGACTCTTTGCAAAAGTAGATAAACTTTTTGACGAATATATTTCCGTTTGATTTTGAGCTTTTCCTGGCTTTAAAAAAAATAGTTTTTTCAGCTGGAGTTCGAGCAGTAAGTAGTACGAGTAAGTCAACATCTTCACCAACAACAATAGTTGTATTTGTCAGATGTTGTCTCAAGGTTACACTAGCGTATAAATTAAGGGACTAGATTTCATTCTACTTAAAATTCTCATAGTTATACTTATGTATACCGATTGAAAAATATTTTTAGTTATATTACAGATTCAGAGATGTATCTACGTGGCGTACTTATGCATATTATGACGATTACAACTTTTACAATTATTTGACTCGTTATATCTCAGAAACGGTGGTTCTAAGAAAAAAAAGTATTGGTACATTTTTTATAGAGAATTTTATGATCTACAATTTATGTCTGAGATAATTTTATCATAAAACTCACCGTTTTGCTGAAAATTGCGAAAAACCAATTTTTTTCAAGATTTTTGACCTTTGACCTCGAATAAATTTTTTTCCAGGCACCGGAATGATGAGGAACTTTCAGATGTTATTTTCAAGTATGTATTAAACAATTACATGCACTTTCAGCTTGCTGTGAATTTATGTACCTTTACTCTTCTTTTTTAGTCTAATTTGACCGGATTAGTTAGTCTTCATACATAGATTTCTTAGGACATTTTTCTATCGGAAACTAACATGTTTGCGTGTGAGTTCCTTTCTGCATAGTTCTGCAAAAATCTGGGATTTTCTTTGTTCTGTTTACTTTTCAGGGCATTCTGGTTGCAATGTGTAGTTAACATCAACACACCACCACCAGCATTTCCCTGAGAAGTAAACAGAATAAAAAAATTTTTTTGCAGAACTATACAGAAAGCAACTCACACGCAAACATATTAGTTTTCGATAGAAAAATGTCCTAAGAAATCGAAGAAATGTTTATTCCTGAAGAAGACGAGGGTTTACCCGTCGAAACGTAGAAATAAAGTACATATGTAATACACAACACAGCGTTGATTCATTTATAAAAGACAAAACCCAACCAAAAACCAAAAAAAAGCCAATAATAATAATAAAAAATATATATATATATATATAATATATATATATATATATATATATAGTGGCCATTGTGACGTCAGCAATAGGTAGTATTTCTATGAAATAAACCTCGAAAAAAAATCACATAGAGACATATTTTGTTAATTGGTGTGAATGAAAATTTCCATCATATGAACTATACCGATAGCAACTCATTTGAAAAAATGTAAGTACTCACTTCGATGAACTCCACTAATCTTCTTGATATTGATGAATGGCTCGATATTTGAATGTTGAATAATGATTTATAAACACACACTTGATTTAAACCTGATTAGATAACACCGGCGAGATCTGTTATCATTACTTGTAATCTAAGGGCCACGGAAATTGTCCGTGATTTTATTTATCAGGGCCGCCTTACCCGTATTTATCAGGCCAGTCTTACCCGTATATTATTGTCCAAACACATGTACGTGATACACTTGCAACATGTTTCTATCATATTTCAATTGATACTCTAGAAAAAAGCAAAGTAGGGCAATCCCAACTTTGTAGTTTTCCGAGTTTTGTAAAACTTCTTTTTGCAAAAGCCACTTGCAAAAATTGCACGTGGGACTATTTTCGAAGAGAGTAGTTCAACTCCCCTCTGTCACGTCACACTGTGAAGTATGCTCATGGTTTTACTTCAACAAAATATACACTTGCATGGGATCAGCGTCAGTAAATACAACATTGTTTGCACTCTGATGAGGATGATATTGGATGCTATTTGTCTATAGAGATTTTGGAAATAAAATAAAATAAATTTAGTATGCCTCAATAATGTTGTGTTACCGAGTGCAGGTCACGGTACGATAAAACCAGTAGGATCTCATTTCATTTCTTCCCTAAACAAGGAACCATAATGCGGGAAAAATGGTTAATGGCGATTGGGGTTGAAATTCGGAACTGGGGCGCAGAACCACGGGTACACTGAGAAAACGATCATTTTGAATTCAAGAAATAGATTTATTTGAGTATGCTTTGTTAAATATTAATGTCATTTTCTTATGTTCAATCAACCACGTTGAATATATCCTTGTTATTCGTAAATGTCACTCAATGGTAATATTAAAAAATATCTTTGGCAGAAATATATCTCATTTTGTCACTAACTTGTTTGTTATAGCTCTAGTTTTAGGAACATTATTATTGAATTTTCAGGTATTTATTGAAAACAAATATGCGGTACTGTACAGTTTCTTGAATAATAAATGATATTTATTCGCGTGGAAAGTGATATGTTCCTGGTTGTTTTGACCGTTATACAGTTCATCCCCTCCGTCCCTACAAAAAAACACATCGACTTGCACGCTTTCCCTTCTTTGTCCTGTGGCGTCAGTAGAGTGTCAGAGTTCTTAGTGTCCATATATAACATCTGTCATCGTATCGCATATTTTTCCTTTTCAAAACAACCGTTGACTGTTTGTCATAGTTCTGATGCTGTTTTTTGTTGCCGTATATATATATATATATATATATATATATATATATATATATATATATATATATATGAAAAGCATCAAATTATAGATAGTGACACTTATAATCTGTGCCGTGAAGCTTAGACCTGTTATCGTGGAATTTTGATGACACGAAATTTCGTGCACATCAATAAGTCACCAACAGATATCAGCATAGGCCAACCCACGACACCAATAGTCGTACTCCTAGTGCGTTCTGAGTAACGCAAAACAAATAACGAGAATAAGAGAAATCTGTTACGAATACAGGAGAGATTACCATCCGTCTACAGCCTGTTTCATGGTTTCCCAATCATCAGGACGGCCTGTGGTCTCTTTCAAATTCGTATCAGATATCTTGTCTTGAAACGCCGCATTTTGGCTTATTTCAATAATTAATTCTAGGATTTTTTTTTTAAATACAATTTTATAATTCGAAGAAGTTTTGAATGAAATCTTGATGGAAATGCTCGAAATCGAGTAATGCAGCCACAAAGTTAAGGTTACGCCCCTTTTGGGAATTTGAACCAATGGCGAGCCGCCATTTTAGATGCGCTATTATAAAAGCGCATGAAGAAGTCAGAAAGTCAGTCAGTCTGCAGTCAGGCACTCACGAGTTAATCTCGATTCCATAACTGAAGAGTTATTTTACGCTGCGTTGAGAAATTGTAGAATTAATATTCCCCGAGAAGCAGTTTGGATGAGCTGTACAGGAATTCTCCGAATGGAATTTTAATCGTATCGTCGTGGAAAATCAAGTACCTGCGGAATGAGGGAGCAGAAAAATAAGAATTGCATCAGTGGTTTTATTTTTGATGCCATTACCTTTCCTTCCGCTACTTGCTGGTGATTAGCCATGACAGCCGAGCTGGAATTGGGGTGTCACCAGGGGTAGAAGGTTAGCTTTTTCCAAGGTTTGGGACCACGGAGTTCCATACCGTGCTTGTTTGGATAAGCAAACCTCGTAGACGTCTCCGGAGACGGGCGGGCACCACTTGTACGTGGTTAGGATACATGTGGTGAGGTAGCCGTGAAAATTCGTTCAGAAATAAAGTTACGTAGGGAAATAGAGAACCGTACGGCTTCCGTCAGGTCCGCTTCCGGATGAAGAAGCACTGCAAGGTCCTGGAGTCGAGCTCAGTAGTTCTTATGAATTCCAGAACTCCGTTAGGGCTCTAGCGTTCGAAGTTAGGTTCCAAGAAGTCACATCTGAACAGGATGTTCGATGAAGAGCGGTTTTAATAATATTTAAATCAGGCTATTTGCCAAAAGTAAAGGTCAAAGTAGTTTTATGAACATATGAAAAGATCTTTTCTATCAGTTGAAAATTGAGGTAGATGAATATTAGGTTACTGTTAAATTTGTTTTACTTTGGAATAAGATTGAGGTTGGAGTTCAATTAATTTTTGGCAAGTAAATCATTTGTCTATTTTTCGTAACTTTTTAGTCAGTATTCATCTGATGGTAAGAAATTTTCTTTCATTTAGTAATTTTCACTTCCCTTATCATAAATTTCATTAGATATTTCGGAGCTTGCGTCGTTGTTTTGTTATTACCAGCCCCCTCTGAGATCGAGCTGGCCGGAGGTCGAAATTTGGTAATACGTTACGTAAATATATGTTTCGCTAAAATATAATATATATATATATTTTTTTAATTCTCCGTAGTAGATTAATCTCGTAGAGTCAATACCTAGGGCAAGTACAAAAATGTGAAAAGCATCAAATTATAGATGGTGACACCTATAATCTGTGCGGTGAAGCTTAGGCCTGTTATCGTGGAATTTTGATGACACGAAATTTCGTGCACATCAATAGGTCACCAACAGATGTCAGCATAGGCTAACCCACGACACCAATAGTCGTACTCCTAGTGCGTTCTGAGTAACGAAAAACAAATAACGAGAATAAGATGAATCTGTTATATATATATATATATATATATATATATATATATATGATCCGATTATATTCTTGACTGTGAGATATTCAGTGGAAATAATTTTTTGGGAATGCAGTCAGTGATATATATATATTTTTTGGGAATGCAGTCAGTGATATATATATATATATATATATATATATATATATATATATATATATATATATATATATATATATATATATATATTGATTATTATATTCTTGACTGTGAGATATTCAGTGGAAATTATTTTTTGGGAATGCAGTCAGTGATATTATATATATATATATATATATATATATATATATATACAAAAGTGCAATATTCTAATGTGCAGGATTTCATTCGCAATACAATAATGGAGGAAGTACTGACTGATTGGAACCTTGAGCATCTAATTGAAAAATTTCAAGGTAAGTCATAGCACAAGTGCATAGTGTATTTCACTGTGATTATATTTTAAATTAAAATTAACTCAAGTGTGGCAGGAAAAATGGTAAATGGTGTTTATATTACTTATATATCGGATTGACATAAGATGGAAGCCATCAGTGTTGATTCTTATAAATCAACAAAAATTTGTTTACAGTTAAGCTATTATGTTCGTTACAAACCAGTGTTCATTAACTGTTTAAATATTAATGTTCATGAAAGAAAGATTTGATCTTCTGGTTTACGATTTCATCATTTCATTCATTGAGTAGAAAAAAAGGAATGTTCGGTTATGGTTTATGGGTGCTGTGGTAATTTCCTTTATTAAATACTTTGATATTCACAAGCTGAAGACAAATTTGTCATTTTTTATTTTCTAATTCATCAATGTTTGGGTTGTTTCACATAAATTTAGTTATTGAATAGTAGTCTCGTGAATTAAGTAATGCAGTAATTGAATAAAGGAACGAATACCTATAGGCGACAGATACATTTGCCGAGAAGTTCCAAATGAATAATAAATATTACCTAGTTATTTTTTGGATTTCAGATGAAAATATAGCAATTGGAATGTTTCAGAATTCAGGAGAAAATACTGAAACATTAAAGGAATTGATTTCAAAAGTTGGGGATCGCCTCAGTTTCCTAAAAAAACTTGAAGAATATCAATCCCAACTGAGGATAGTGGACAATGATAATATTGAGGGAGGGGAAGAGACCATAATAGAATTGAAGGCTGATACTGAAGGAAGTACCACCACCACCACCCAAGACATTATTTTCGAGTGAGTTCAATGTATCAATGAAAATTATTAATTTTGCTCTTAATTTTCGGTGATATTTGGTTCAAGCTCATGTTTGGTTATGAGAAATTATGATTTTCACAAAACATGGACTTGAAAATGTTTAAAAACATATATGGGAAGATGTCTTCAATTTTAAGGTATTCAAATGGGGAAATGATGAAAGTTTGCATAAATTTGCCATTTTTTCTTATTTCTGATTCTTTATATATATATATATATATATATATATATATATATATATATATATATATATATATATATATATATATATATATATATATATAAAAAAAAACTATGAATTTGAAATAAACTTTGTAGAAAGGATATTCCTTGAGGTTGCAGTCAAAATAATGGCCTATGAGAAAAGAAAAACTCTTTCTTATTTAGTCAAGCTTTCGAAAATGTTTATTTTCATTATCAAGACAAGCTGTGGAGAAAAAAGAAAACACAATTGTGAAATACGATTTTAAACAAATCTATAGAACTTACTAAGGTGAGGTTAAGTGAAGACAGCGAACTAATCACCATTTTGTGATTGAGGAACTTTTCAAAATCATATCACTATGAACCACTACTAGTAATATATATAAAAATTAAACAATGGCACTCGCACATATTGTTTTAGATACTTAATTTAAACAATTTAAAATTTGACAAGCACAATAATTACCACATGGTCGAAGCATGACTGAAAAAGGAAAATGGTGGATGACAAGTAATACATGACATGAAGTGTCAAGTGTCAAATGTCATCTGTCCAAAATTGAACAGTCAAGGGAGAACCATGTGTTTTGTCCACAAAACAAAAGGAATAGTACCAATCTATATGACAAACATTGTTAAATGCGAGAAAAATTCAAAAAATACCAAGCAGTTTTTGAAATTCAATTGGAATCAAGTTTCAACAAGTAATTGTAAATGACACTAAGGTTGGAAATATCAGATCGTTTATTCATGCTGTTTGGTTCATTTTTTATGAAAACCATTTCTAGGAAATTCCTTTTGTGGAAGTTATTCTCTACTGCTAAAATGGAAGGGTTGTTGAAATTACTAAAATGATTAGAATTTATATTGTGTTCAGCTAATGCACAACTGTTTTTTTTTATTTTACAATCACTCTTATGAGATGCTATGCGACCTGTTAAATTCCTACCGGTCTGCCCGATATATATTTTATCACAATTTAGGCAAGGAATACTATATATGACATTTGATTTCTCATATATCGTTAACGGGGCTTTAGTTCTAGTGTAAAGGCTTGCAATAGTTTTAATGTTTTTGTTGGCAATACGTAGTTTATCTAATTTAAACACATTTGTCAGTTTAGAAGTTAGTTCTCTTACATATGGTAACGTTTTGTAAATAAAAGGTTCTATTTGTTGAGGTTGTGGACTTGAATTAATTCTTGGAGAATTTAATGTTACAAGATCTAAATTTATAATTGCATTTCCAGATTCAATAGTAGTAACACTGGGTTGACGATCAGTACTAAAAAGTAATTTATTGATAAATTTGATAGGATATGAGTTTTCTTTTAGAATTGTTTTAAGTTCATTTAAACATTCCTTTTGAAAAATTGGATGTGATAAACACACTACTCTGTTTTTCATACCTTTCACCAAGTTTGTTTTCATGTTCGGAGCATGATAGGAATGGAAACTTATGAATCTATTAGAACATATTGGTTTCCTATACAATTTTGTGCGAAGAATATTGTCCAACCCTCTACATACTCTCATATCTAAATAAGGAATGCTTCGGTTGACTTCCACCTCAGAGGTAAATTGTAAGTTGATGTCGTAGCTGTTGAAGTAGAATAAAGCTTCATCTACTTTGTCATAAGGTACAGAGAGGATCAAATCATCCACATATCTTTTAACAAAAGGAACGTTGAAAGGAAAGAGGGTTAAATCATCTTCCACTAGATCATCTAACACATAGTTAACTAATATTGGGGAAATAGTAGAACCCATAGGGGTACCAAAAATTTGTTTATAATACGTGTCATTAAAATTTAAAAAATTCGACTCAAAAATGAATTCAAGTATGTCGATGAATGCACTCCAGGATAATTCACACTGGTTCTTTATAATATTCCATTTATTGGATAAACTAGCTCTAATAACTTCAAACGGAAGGTTTGTAAAAAGAGAAACAACGTCAAAACTGACTATGATGTAATTTTCAGGAAGTTCGTAGTTATTAATGAAAATGCTGAAATCAAACGAATCCTTTATATAATATTCATTGTCTATGTCATAAGCATTCGTTAGAATTGAAGTTAAATATTTAGCTAAGTGACCATTAGGGGCATTGACTGAGGAAACAATAGGTCTCATAGCTAGAGTGGGTTTATGTATTTTAGGTAGAGCATATAATCTAGGGGCTATGGAATTATAAATATTCAATTTTTTAGCTGTGGTGGAATCAATGAAATCTTTTTTCAATAGGTCTGATACTACTTTGTTAGCATTCTGTTGCAGAGTGCTAACAGGATTACGTGGTATTTTTTCATAATATTTCTGATCTAATAGTTCCAAACTTTTGTCATGGTAATCTTGTTTATACATTATAACTGTAACATTCCCTTTGTCACTTTTGACAATGTATAAATTGGGATTGTCCTTAAAAAACTTTTTGCATTTAATGAATATGTGATGTAAAGCATCTTTTTTTGAGGAAAATTTATGTAAGTAATTGGTAATAATGTTAGTACATTGTGCTCTGTAACAATCCTGTTCACTGTTAGGGAACATGGAAATTATAGATTCAACATCAGCTAATAATGAAGGTACTCTGAAATCTTTTATGTTAGGACACAAACTGAATTTTGGTCCAAGTGATAAAAAACGTTTTATATCATTTGGAATAAGAATGTCAGTTAAGTTTTTTATCCATTTTTCTTGTATTTGTATGTTCAAAAAAGCAGTTATTTCAAGGTTTTGAAGTTTGATTTTATGTTTTTGTTGAATTTCATGAAAAACTTTATTATATTTAATTTTTTGTCTACTGTTAAATTCTGCAAAAATGATTAAAGGGAGTGTGATTCGATATATATATATATATATATATATATATATATATATATATATATATATATATCTCAAGCAGTTGTGAACAGGTTCAGAATTCATTATGCCATTATTCATATCTTATCAAGTGCCTGTAAAATTACCGAATATTCTTCGACTTCACTTGACGAGTTATCATAAAATTTGGAAATACGAGTTGTATTGCCTGAAATTTTATTATAACGGAGTTATTGTGAAGGAGAAGAATATTCGGGTTAATTTTACCGGCAAAAGTTGTATTTCGTATGAGAATTTCACAACTTTTGCTTTTTTTCCATACTAATATATTGAAAGCGGAATGATATTCAAACGTCAGTTATGTCAGAATTTTAGATACCATGGATCGAGCCCGTGGTATTATAGTTTATTAATTTGCTGCAGGAGAGACTTATCAACAAAGCTTCAACCTCATTGGCTATATGTTTTATCATTATAGGAGCAATTTCATTGGCTCTTTGACAGTGGTGTGGAATTCTCACACAAATATTCTGTAGTACGGCCCTGTGCTTTCTAGCGCTCTTAAAAAAATCAACAAAAAACCTGTGTTTGAGAAACCAGCCAGGCGATGATTTGATTAAAATCCCCGCGGTTAGTGCGCTGATTAAATCCCAAAATTCCAACTCAGATCCCCAGAACGAGCATGCCCCTGTTAAAAGGCATCGCAATGAAGCTTTCCACCCTTCACTATCTAACAATCCTCAACGTACAAATTGTCGCAACAACCAGTTCTGCTTGTAGGAATCCAAATTTCACACCTATCTCCAACAAATTCGAAAAGTTGTCAAAATTGTCAGATGGTGACGTGCATGTCCCCTCGCAAGAAATTTCCATATTTCCAGGATCGGAATCAGCTCAAGTGAGCAACATTGAATCCTCCACCTATACTCAAGACGACATTGCAATGGAACAGACCAACGAGACCACTATACCACCCACGAAACTGACACCACAGACGTTAAAACGACAAAATGTCCCTCCTATCACTGTCAGGGATAAGAATATGTGGACAACAGTCATTTCATTATTCAGATCGAATAATATTAAACTCACAAAGCCCGCTAAGAACGTCTTCGATGGCGTGAAATTTTTTCCAGGCTCTCCCGATACTTTCAGAAAAATCAGCAGTGTGTTGTTCAGAGATCAAGAAATTCCGTTTTACACTTACAGTCTCCCTGAGGAGAAAAAATTACGTGTAGTCCTCAGAGGCGTCCCTGAATTCATTACGTGTGACGATATCAAAGCTCGAATGCACAAATCAGACACCAAAAAAACCCTCTACCGCTTGTTCCTGTTCTCCTGAACAAGGAACAAAAAGAAATTTTCAAAATCGCTGACATTTCAAATGTTTAAATCACGGCTGAACCACAGAGGCCCAAGGCCTCTGTGGGACAGTGTCATCGTTGCCAGCGTTTCGGCCATTGTCAGCTGAACTGATGTGTCCAAAACCTAGGCAAGAAAGAGCTAGGTGTGCGAAGTGCGGTGGGGAACACACTGCTAACTATCGTGGGTGTCCTAAATGCCCACAAATAAGGCGCAGAGAGAACCCCGTTTCACTCTCGCAAAATCGAAGGACACAAGTGGGAGTGTCTATGCGGCGGCGGTCCGGGACGTCCCCCTTCCCAGACAGTCCAAATTTCCACGCCTAAAGAAATCCTTGGTACTTTAGACCAAACGAAGATGTTGTTTGCGCAGTTTGCAGAAGCTGCTGCAAAGTTTTCAACTGGTAATCCAAATTAATGGGTGAACGGCAGCTTCATCAAAGCGGTGACTTGGAATTGTAATGGACTTCTCCAGAATAGACTTGAGTTTCAAGAGTTTCTTGTAGAGAACAACATCGTCGTTGCAAGAGACTCATCTTAATGGGGAACCTGTTAGATTTCCTAACTACAAAGTGCTTAGAAATGATCGGATTGGACGTCCGGGTATCGGCGTTGCCATTTTGGTTAAGCGTTGTCATTCGCATGTTCAGTTTGGCATTTCCAATGATGATACTCATGGTATTGAAGCTGTAGGTATTATTTTTAATACGAGGAATGGTCCTATGCGTTTAATCAGTGCTCACAATCCTCCGCAGAATTAAATAGTTCTAGGCACTTGATGTGCTCCTGCTGGAAACAGATCAACCTGTTCTGGTCATGGGTGATCTGAACGCTAAGCACGTACCAACGTTAGTGGTAGACGGTTGAGGCAACACAGTGACAGTTATGAAATCTTTATTGAAATAGGAATTCCTAATATAAATACAATGGTTGTTCAGATTATACTAATTTGAATTAAAAAACAACATTAAAAAATAAAAATAAAATAAATACACAAAGTACAGTTGATTACATGACATGACATCACAGTTGAACACATTTTTGACCACATCTTGAGACATTTGAACACATTAAAACACATTACAGGCAGTTAAAAGAAGTTAAAAGAAAATATCTAACATAGATGAGATATCCATCTTAAAGACATTGAATATCAAATCTGCATCGAAATAAAACTACAATATGTTGATTCATGAGTTGAGTGACATAACATGGCTTTTTAGCTGGTTTTTAAAAGAATGTAACGTGGCTGAGTTCTTCATTGGTTTGGGAAGTTGATTGAAATCGTCCAATCCCTTGAAAAATAGCGAGTTCATTGAATTTTTTGTTCTTGTTCTAGATATGTGAAATTGATCAGTTGTCCTTGTATTGTGCTCATGGATTTGATTATTATAAGTGATGAAGGAATCGAAGTATTTTGGTAATAAGTTTTTGGTAATTTTGAAAATGAATACCATAGTTAAATAGAAATATCTTTTCGTTACAGTATACCAACCAAGAGTGTTAAGCATATATTGAAGCGGAGTATACCTGTTACACCTCAAAATAATTCTCATACCCCGATTTTGAAGTTTCTGTAACTTTTGCATATTGTTCACATCTAATAGATATAACAGGGTTGAGCAATAATCGAAATGGGGCTGAATGATGGTTCTATATATGGTAATTTTGAAAATATTGAGACTTCGGATGATATCCTAGAAAAGAAAAATAGTTTTTGATATCTTTTGCATATGTAATCACAATGCTTGTTGAGAGTTAACGATTCATCAAGCATAAATCCTAGGTATTTGAATTCAGATACCCATTCAATTTTGTCATCCTCCATTTGGAGTCTGAGGTATTGATAATCCACTAATTTTAGTTTGTATTTATTACTGATGATCATTGCCTTAAGTTTTTTCGTATTAAGTTTCAGTTTATTCACCTCTAGATATGCCTCAAACTTTGTCAGGACTTGGTTCAAACGCCCCACTGTTTCAAAAAGGTCACCGCCGTAACAAGCAACCATAGTGTCGTCTGCAAATAAGTTGGGGAAATCGTTGGCCCTGTATGTAATTTATATCATTTAGATATATTATAAAAAGTAGAGGTCCTAGTACGCTACCTTGGGGTACACCTATGTTATTGAGAACTTCATTAGAGAACGATTTACCCACTTTGGTTGCTTGTGATCTATTAGTTAGGTACTCTTCAAAACACTTGAGGACAACTCCCCCAATACCATAATATCTTAGTTTACGCAGTAAGATACTCCTATCTATTGTCTCAAAAGCCCTTTTGAGGTCAAGAAATACAGCTACTATATATTTACCAGTGTCTAATTCCTGTTTCCATTTCGAAATTGTTAGCTGAAGTGCCGTTTCACACGAATGATGTTCTCTAAAGCCGGATTGATTTCCATAAAAAGGTGGTTTTCATCAAAGTATTGAAATATTTGTTCATATATTACTTTCTCTAACACTTTTTCAATAGTCGGCAACGTATTTATAGCCCTAAAGTCTGACATTTCACTTGCGTTACTGATTTTGGGAATGGGGTAATTGTACTTTTCTTCAACCGTTCGGGAAAGTTTCCATTTGAAAGTGACGTATTTATGAGATTCAGCAGAGCAAAACCAATCGTATAGAAAGTTTCCTTCAAAATTTGATACCCATAACTTCTTCAACACTACCTTTATTTTTTAGAGAGAATATGATGGATTTCAACTTAACTATGTTGATGTTTGGAATTCAACAAAGCTTGTTTCTATTATTTTATTTGGAGTAGGCCATTCAATTTTACTAGTGATAGATCTAGAAATATCTTCAATGCTTTCAACAAAATATAAATTGAAGTTTTTTACTATAGAAACGGAATTATCAATAATGAAGTTTATACATTCAAAGTTCACAAATTGTTCTTCACCTTTTATTAATGTTTTCATAGTTTTCCACATTTCTTTTGCGTCGCCCCTGTTTGCATCAATTTTGTTTTCAAAATATTGCGATTTTTTTATTTTTAACATATTTACAACCTTATTCCGTTTTAATTTAAATTGATTCCATAGCTCCGCTTTTGAAGTACCATCATATTTAATGAAATCTTTATATGCTCTGTCTCTATCTTTGGACGCTGCTTTGATTTCGTCATCATACCAGGGGACTTGATTATGTTTAATTTCAAATTCAACTATTGGTGCCATTTCATCCAATATAAATCTACACTTCGATTCAATATCACCATAAATATCATTTACATCATTTGAATTACTCAACCATTCACATTCAATGAGTTTAAGATTAATATTATGAAAAATGTCATTATTTAGTTTCCGAGTAAGAATTTTTTATTTGGAACAGCTTCATTATATTGTAAATTTAACTACTGATTATTGAGTAATCTGTAATTTTTGGTAAAAGATGAACACATACTTTGACACTGTTTTGATTTGTACAACACATAATCGATTAAAGAAGAACGTAATTGAGGTTATTCTTGCGTACTCATCAAAAAGTTGTTCAATTCCATGAGTTGTTATGATGTTTTTAATTTTTTGTTGTGGGAGCCATTACCAAGAAAATCTATATTTACGTCACCAACTAAAAGACAATTTTTTGGTCATGAAATAATCTTCGCACCATTCTACCAGTTTTCCAGGAACACCTCATGACATGCATTTGAGAGTGATAAGCACCAGCAATGGTCCATTTTATTCCATTCAGCTCAATATTGTGAATTGACACCAGTAGTTTGTATCCGAGACAAACCTTTTTTCGGCTGAATAAGTGACATCTTTTCTAACATAAATGAGTACTCCTCCGTATGTCGACTACTGGAATCGCATCTTATGAACGAATACCCATTAACAGCAATTTCACAATCCTGAACATCATTTGTACATCTGGCTTCACTCAAAATAACGATTGCTGGGTGATAGCAGAATATTTCACTAATAATCTGGTCTTTATGGGCAAGAAAACTTGCAGCATTTAAATAAATTAAATCAACTTTGTATACTATATTAGGACTTATTAGTTTTTGATTGATATCAGCATCGACAATTGTAGGGACATTATTGATATATTTAATAGTTTTGTTCTCACCTCTGTTGTTATATTCCATCAGTTGTTTTTACACTGAAATAATAATCCCTTTGAGCCTTCGTCTGATCGGAAAATATTTTGACAGAGTTAGCTTTCACCAGCCTCTTATTTTTTAACACTGTTAATGCTTCGTCTGAGTTAGGGAAACAAACTTTAATGGGCCTGTTTTTGCTCTGCTCAAATTTACCCAGTCTGAACACACGAATATTTGAAGTATCTACTGGGACATTTTCCAATAAGTCCCTTATGGCATCTTTATCTTCTGCGATTCTGTTCGCATTTGATTTATTTTTCGATTCGTTAACATTCAATATTATTATGTTCGACATCCTCTTCTGTCTTTCATAGACTTCGGCTACCATTTGTTGCGCATTATCGGGGGTTTGAAGTTTTCCGATTGCATCCATATTGCGTCGAATTTGCGCCACATCACCCTGTAATTGTTTGTTTTGGTTTCTCAGCTGTTCTATTTCCTTGTGTAGGCCACGAACTTCTTCTACGGTTTCTTTAATGCCGAGTTTTTGTGAGACTTTATCAGCAACAGCTGATATAAATTTGTCGTCATTCAAAAGTTCCGTGATAGTTTGTTTGATTATAGTTTTTATATCAATGACTTGTTCACGTGTGAAAGGCATTTTAAATTCACACACTACACCGACTATACACGACCAAGGATGAAATACTATACACGACCAAGGATGCATACCAAGTGCTGGCTCCAGATGAGCCGACGCATTTTGGTCCATATAGGCCCGATGTGCTTGACATTGCCCTGACCAGGAACATCACCTGGATATACACGTCCTCTCCGAGTTGAGCTCCGATCACAACCCGGTGATATTATCATTGGAGAATGATCCTACGCCCCAATCAGATCGAATTTGTAAAAAGTGAATTGGGAGAGAAGCTTCTGGAGACATCTCACTGGGCTCCTGAGTGGATAGATTCTCCACTTGAGTTGGAAGAGGTTGGGGCGTGCTACGAACTCACCATTAAAAATGCTTTGCAGGATTCCTCCCGCTGGGAACCGGCTTCTAAGTTTCATGATGAATTCTCCTTGAGAATCAAAAACCTCATTCGTGAAAGAAATCGCGCCAGAAGAGCGTACTGAAGAAGTCTGTTCCCTGCGGACAGAATCCGAGCTAACGAACTGAATAGGGAGGTTCCTGAAAATATATCGGAATTTCGAAATGAAAGATTTGGCGAAACCCTTCAAAATTTAGAAAATAATTATATTTGGAAAATTCATCAAAATTTAAAATCCAAAAAGATCTCCCCCCTATTCATGATGAGGCCGGACTGTGCTACGACCCCGAGTCCAAATCTCAAGCTTTTGCAGACTCAATGGAAAGGGAATTCAGACTGAACGAGCATCCAGATGATAATTTGGATCGTGATCTTTTGTTGGAGGATCGGGTTTGCCGCACCCTCAGGGAACCCAATCACGATGATATTTGTCCAGCTACATTGGATGAACTTAAGGCCTATATCAGGGGGCTCAACCCCAAAAAAAGCACCTGGTTACAACGGAATCACTAATCGAATGATTAAGTATTTTCCGAAAAACCAGGTGCAATCATTGCTAAACATCATCAGCAATTTTTTGCGCCATAAGAGATTCCCTCGGAGATGGAGGCATGCCATTGTGGTCATGATTCCGAAACAGGGACAAAACTCGACCTTCCTACAAAATTATCTACCGATCAGTCTGCTCTGCAGTTCAGCTTGAAGTTGACTGAGAAAATCGTCCTGTAAAGGCTTGACGAAGAAGTGGAGTATAGAAATGTCCTACCTGATGAACAATTTGGATTTAGACGTGCTCACTCCACCGAGCTTCAGGTAATGAGGCTGGTGGAGGACACAATAACATCCCTGAATATCAACAACAGTGCTCATATTGTGCTGCTGGATATCAGCAAAGCATTCGATAGGGTTTGGCACGAAGGCCTACTCGCCATACTTATCGATTTCCATTTGCCTTCAAGTTTGGTCAAATGGACAAAATAGTTCCTCTTAGGTAGGACATTTCGAGTCAATTTCGACAATTCTCTCTCGGATTCGAGAGAAATTGAGGCCGGCGTTCCTCAGGGAGCAGTACTGTCTTTTGTATTATACGCCTTCTACACGTCCAATATACCAAGAAGCGAACATGTGAAGGTCTCCCTGTTCGCCTGAACAAGCGTGCGGACGCTTTGCAATTGAAATCGACCAACAGCCAGCACTTGGTTGCAATCACGTACAAGTCCCATAAAGATCAAACCTCCCTATTAACTAGTATTTACTGGAACCCTGACAAGGACATAGACCCGCTGATTGATGAAATCGAGAATCTGATATCCGCACACTCCAGGAAACAAATCCCTATCTGCGGCAACTTCAATGCTAAATCCGAGCTCTGGCATTCAAATTCGCAATGCAACAGAGGCATCGCTATCGAAGGGCCACTTATAAGCATAGGTTTGCATCTGCTGAATCTGCCGAACCAACCCGCAACGTTTAGCACGGCAAATGGGGTGGCAAACATCGACCTCACTTTGGCTGACGTACATACAGCAAGCTCCCCATATGTCTGGAAGGTATTGCCGGATAAATTCCAAAGCGACCACAAACTAATTGTGACCGAAGTTGGCTCGGAGTAATCGAGCAGAGGCCTCCAAAATCAATATATACAGCATGAAGCTCGTAAATCTGGATATCATCAACCAGATGGGTCCGTTCTATGAAGAACAATTTATATTCCGCATTGTGGAGACTGAAGTGGAGTTACACTCCGCTATCACAGACCTAACAAGTTTCCTCCTGGAAATCACAGTCTGTGCAGCTGAGAAAATGAGTAAACACGAGAAACCCTGCTCATGGTGGAATGATGGTCTGACCACACTTAAGATGGGTGTGGCCAGGGCCAGAAGGATACACCAAAGAGCGAGGAGACTAAACCTCCCGCAAAAAAAGGGGATAATACCAGGAGAGCTTTCCAACAAGAACTTAAAGCATACAAAATAGCAATTATGGTTGCTAGAGAACACTCATGGTCCAAGTTTGTGAGGGAAGACCTTGCTCCAAACCCTTGGGGCTACACTTACACCCTAGCCGCCGCAAAAATTGAGACGACCCCAATGGCGACGGCGGTGGAAGACCCACAGGGCGAGGACACCACTTACATGATCGACACGCTTAAAGCTATTGCCGACAAGCTGGTGCCAGAAGACGACATCCGCACAGACCGTGAACACAGAATGGAGGATAGAGGCGGCGGACCTGGAGGGAGAAGACATTCCCGATCTGGACCTCACTATCACAGAAACAGATATTCAAGAGGCAGCCATAAGTATTGAACCGGTACAATTTTTGTTCCTTTGACAGAAAACATTTAAAATGACTTCTGTCATAGGAACGAAAATTATTCATTTGCAACTGTGTAAGAAGCAGGATTTTTCTGATAAAAACGAAGATATTTTGTGCAGAGTTGTGCCGAAAATAAGTGATTTAGGGTATATTGTTTATGCTGGTAAAAAAAAGAAGGCATTTTGAGTGGTATTTGTGCGAGAAAGCGGTGCTTGAAAATGAGTTTTTTTTTAAGTGCTGTTACTCGGGAACGGTATGAGACCACTGCATTTTTCTTCCGGATTCGTGTTCAGGAGGCCAAAACACGTAAGAAAAGTATTTTTCCCATATTCAGAGTGCATGTGTGATGTAACTAGATATTTACCTATATATATATATATATATATATATATATATATATATATATATATATATATATATATATATATATATATATATATATATATATATATATATATATATATATATATATATATATATATATATATATATATATATATATATATATATTTGTATATATATATATATATATATATATATATATATATATATATATATATATATATATATATATATATATATATATATGTATATATATATATATTTAGAAGGGTAGTCTCTTGACTGGACTAGTTGAAAGAAACTGAAGTTGAGAAAACACAAAAAATCAAATTTTATGTTCTCTTTGACAAACAAAAAAAAATTTATCAGGCCGTATTACGTCTCATGAAAGTGATTGCAATTCAAACAAAAATAGTTGTGCACACTATCAAACTTTTGGTAATTTTAATATTCCAAGTATTTTGGCCAGAGAAAACAACCTTTTCAAAAAAAAAATTCAAGAAATGGTACACTTTGATAATCAACAAATTGTATGAATAAACGATCTGGTATCTCAGCGTGATATACAATTACTTACTGAATTTTGACAACAAGGGCGAAAGTGACCCTTTTCAATTTCCAAATCGCCCGCCATAAACTATCGTCGAATAGTGGGATTAAATTTATTCTGACCACTTTCACGGTCCTATCTCGATGACCCATAACGGAGATAACCACGTGTTCAATTCCATCAATCTCGACTCTAATTTTCATAGTGAACATGAGATTTTTCAATTAGTTCAAAAAGTTTTACGATTTGATATTTATTTTATTTATGATGTGCACCGATATTTTCCTGTTAGCAACCTCCAGTTAGAAAGTTTTTTATATTTTATAAAAAGAGCATTTTGACAATGTGATTTTGTTTTTTTCAGATGTCTTGATAATAAAATAAAGTTTTTCGAAAGCTCGATAATTTACCAGAAGAGTTTACATTGGCCATTTCCTATTTACTGCAACCTCAATGAAAACATAAAATTTGGTTTTTTGTGTTTCCTAAACTTCAGTTTTTTTCAACTAGACCTGTCAAGAGACTACTCTTCTAAATAGTTTCAGATATGAGGTTTTCCGATAACATTCAGCATCAGTACGGACCTACTAGCGTCACACTGCTGGAACAATGGGCCAACCTCAACAACAAAATAGCTGCTGCACAGAATTAAAAACTCTTCTCACTAGATGTAGAAACCATGACCTGTTTCCAAATCATGTCACTAATGGGATTTGCAATATCAACTTTATTCTACACCACCAGGGAGGCAAAACTGGGAAGAAAATCCAAGGATTTAACAAAAGGTTGAAAAAAACTATTTTGAATTTATAAATTAAAGTAACTTTCAGTAATTTAAAAAAATTAGAATCAACTTTGAGCAACGTTGTGACAAAAGTTCCATACTAGCACCTGCAATGGATATAATAGAAGACAAAAAATTCTTCATAAAAAAAATTTCATGAAATTCAGCAGACACAAAATGCAACTTAACAGTTTGAAATTAGATTTATTTATGAGCATCCAAGTTCAAGATGAATGGATGAACAATTTAACACTTTAAGTGCTGACGGCGTCATTCGACGCCATTCGATACTTGAGTGGGGTGCGCATGACGTCTTCCGACGCTGTCTGTATAGTCACGTTCTATACTTCAGTACGTTGTGAGCCTTCGAGCAGAGCTATTGCGCGGACGTAAGCGTGTAATATTACTGGCTAATATTCAATCAATAATTTCATTGTTTGCAGACTCTGATAGAGACCGATATAGGGCTCAAAGCACAAATATAATCACAATTTTTTTTGCACAAGAATTCATCAAAAAGATATTTTCTACAAAATATTTTTTTCAAATGTGAGAAAAATTCGAAAGACAACCCAGATTTATATGTAGTTAGGAGTGATGAAGGAAATGTGACTGTTGTAATGTACAGGCAAGATTATTTCTCAAAAAACCGAGAGTTACTCGAAGACGATAGATATGATCTCAGATTACCACGTAATCCTACCAGTACTTTACAACAAGAACCTAACAAAATTGTCTCAAAGTTACTCAAAGTTGAACAAATTGATGTGGTCACTGCTAAACGTTTAAATATTCACAATGATATAGCTCCACGTTTTTATGCTCTTCCCAAAATTCATGAACCCACTGTATCTATGTCCTCGATAAATGCCCCTAATAGTAAACTGGCACAATTTCTCACTGAAATATTGACTTCTGCTTATTATACAGATAATGAATACTTTATTAAAGATTCCTTCACTTTCAGTGATTTTATGAACAATTACTACCAATTACTAGAAAATTAAATTATTGTGAGTTTTGATGTTGTTTCTCTGTTTAACAATCTACCACTCGAGGTTGTTAGGCAAAGTCTTTCAAATAAATAGAACTCAATTTTGAATTATTGCAACTAAACGTAGAATACGTTTGTTGACATTTTGGTTTTTATTTTTGATTCTAATTCTCTTATTTTTGACAATATTTATTACAAACAGATTTTTTGAACCCCTATGGGTTCAACCATTTCACCTATACTCGTGAATTTTGTACATGATGATGTTTTGACATTAATCCCCTTCGACATTCCTTTCGTTAAGCGGTATGTTGACGACCTGATTCTTGCTGTACCAGCTGACAGAGTCGATGAGGCTCTTTTTTACCTCAATAGTTATGATATTTAAATTACAGTTCACTGCTGGAACAATTACATAGTATTCCTTTCCTCGACATGAGAGTTTGCAGAGAGAATAATAATATTCCTCGCACTAAATGGTATAGAAAACCAATTTGTAGCAATAGATTCGTCATCTACCATTCATACCATCCTTCGAATATGAAAATAAACTTAATCATCGAGTTACCAGGCTGTCACATCCGCCCCATCGTTGAGTGTGTCTAAGGGAATTAGGAAAAATTCTAAAGGAACACGCATATCCACTAAAACTGATAAACAACACCTTATTTAATTCTGATCAACAACAAAACGTAAATAATCTAACACAAATGGATACAAACCCAAATGTCAACAACATTGCCACTAACAATGAAGATATTTCTCCTCAACAAACATTATCGAAATATAAAACTTCACGTTACATTGAAGAACTAACGCCAAAACACATTGAAATTTTCAAATCAGAAAATCACCATTTTGCCAAAAAAAACTTAAAAACGATTTCGACCCTATTTACTTAAACTAAATCTCCGTTAACAACATTATAATGTTCTGATGTCATATAAAGTATTCCCTATCTGAATTGTGATATAAAGTCTATATAGGACAAACGAAAAGAAATTTATCAGGCCGTATTACGTCTCATAAAAGTGATTGCGATTTGAACAAAAATAGTTGTGCACTTGCTGAGCACACTATCAAACTCAAACATTTTGCTAATTTGAATAATCCTATATTTTGGCCAGAGAAAACAACAATTTTCTTTTTTTCTAGAAATGTACACATAAATAATTAACCTAATTGTAAGAATGAAGGTTCTGATATTGCAAATCTCAGCGTGATATACAATTACTTATTGAATTTTGACAACAAGGGCGATAGTGACCCTGTACAATTTTCAAATCGCCCGCCATAAACTATCGTCGAATAGAGGGATTAAACATGGGCTCCTTCATTGGTTTGAAAATCCTGTTAATTTATTCCGACCACTTTCACGGTCCTTTCTCGATGACCGATTGCAGAGATAACCACGTGTTCAATCTCGACTCAAATTTTCATAGTAAACATGAGATTCTTCAATTAGTTTGAGATTTTTTCACAATTTGATATTTAAGATTTTATTTTTGATGTGCACCGATATTTTCCTGTTAGCAACCTCCAGTTAGTAAGTTTTTTTATATTTTATAAAAAGAACATTTCAACAATGTGATTTTGTTCTTTTCAGATGTCTGATAGTAAAATAAGTTTTTCGAAAGCTCGACAATTTAACAGAGAGTCTTCTTTACATTGGCCATTTCCTATTGACTGCAACCTCGAAAAAAAACATAAAATTTGGTTTTTTGTGTTTCCTAAACTTCAGTTTATGTATATATATATATATATATATATATATATATATATATATATATATATATATATGTATATAAACTGAAGTTTTGTTTATCTTTGCACTTCTCCACCGTACTGATGAGGGCCGAGAGCCCGAAACACGTGTCTACGGTTAGCACTTTTCTCTGAGGGCTATGTCCATTAAATTCCTTCCATTTTGTATTTAACAGTCCCCTCGATATTACTCTCTTCCATATTTATATTCCTGGACTCGGATGTCACGCAGGTAGCTATAGCTGCCTCCGTAGTGACGTTGGTTGTTGCCCTGGAATTCAGGGTCTGCTGACCGAAATCACAAATGAGCGGCTGGCTTCTGTTTGTTGACTCCGTTGATTTGTCGTTTTCTACCAAGTGTTGTTTATCCTTGCACTTCCCCACCGTACTGATGAGGGCCGAGAGCCCGAAACACGTGTCTACGGTTAGCACTTTTCTCTGAGGGCTATGTCCATTAAATTCCTTCCATTTTGTATTTAACAGTCCCCTCGATATTACTCTCTTTCATATTTATATTCCTGGACTCGGATGTCACGCAGGTGGCTATAGCTGCCTCCGTGGTGACGTTGGTTGTTGCCCTGGAATTCAGGGTCTGCTGACCGAAATCACAAATGAGCGGCTGGCTTCTGTTTGTTGACTCCGTTGATTTGTCGTTTTCTACCAGTGTTGTTCATCCTTGCACTTCTCCACCGTACTGATGAGGGCCGAGAGCCCGAAACACGTGTCTACGGTTAGCACTTTTCTCTGAGGGCTATGTCCATTAAATTCCTTCCATTTTGTATTTAACAGTCCCCTCGATATTACTCTCTTTCATATTTATATTCCTGGACTCGGATGTCACGCAGGTAGCTATAGCTGCCTCCGTGGTGACGTTGGTTGTTGCCCTGGAATTCAGGGTCTGCTGACCGAAATCACAAATGAGCGGCTGGCTTCTGTTTGTTGACTCCGTTGATTTGTCGTTTTCTACCAAGTGTTGTTTATTCCTAGCACTTCTCAAACGTACTGATGAGGGCCGAGACCCGAAACGATTCTACGTTAGACTTTTCTCTGAGGGCTATATATATATATATATATATATATATATATATATATATATATATATATATATATATATATAGCCCTCAGAGAAAAGTGCTAACCGTAGACACGTGTTATATATACCGTCCTGATGATTGGGAAACCATGAAACAGGCTGTAGACGGATGGTGATCTCCTTTGGATTCGTAACAGATTTCTCATATTCTCGTTATTTGTATTGCGTCCCTAAAACGCACTAGGAGTACGACTATTGGTATCGTGGGTTGGTCTATGCTGGCATCTGTCGGTGACCTATTGATGTTGTACGAAATCTCGTATCTTCAAAATTCCACGATGACAGGTCTAAGCTCCACCACACAGATTATAGGTGTCGCTATCTATAATTTGATACTTTCATATTTCCGTACGTACCGATTGGTAATAACCTACGGATATCTGATCGAATTTGAAGGAGACCACAAGCCGTCCTGATGATTGGGAAACCATGAAACGGGCTGTAGACGGATGGTGATCTCCTTTGGATTCGTAACAGATTTCTCATATTCTCGTTATTTGTATTGCGTCCCTAAAACGCACTAGGAGTACGACTATTGGTATCGTGGGTTGGTCTAAGCTGGCATCTGTCGGTGACCTATTGATGTTGTACGAAATCTCGTATCTTCAAAATTCCACGATGACAGGTCTAAGCTCCACCACACAGATTATAGGTGTCGCTATCTATAATTTGATACTTTTTATATATATATATATATATATATATATATATATATATATATATATATATATAGTTGTACACGGTATCTTGTGAAGCCCATCAAATGAACGGATCGCTCTTGAACCCGCACTTTCCAGAAGGCGAAGAGTATATTCCAGTGCAATGACATCATCCCATCATTTTCCGTCGAAGCACACTTAGAGGGGTAAAAATACTCATTATTCAAAAATGTGTATACTCCTTTGTAACGTTGTAGAGCCTATTATTCTTTCACTACGCTGTAAATCCCACACGTATATTGCCTATATTGAAACGGCCTTCGTGTGGCCCGGCGGTGTTGCCTCTACTGCCTCGCGCGTTTTTGAGTACGAAATATTCAACAGGAAAGTCGGTATTTGGGCTTTACTTTTCGAATAAAAAATACAAGTTTCAGGGTTTTTGAAAATTCAACCATAAAGGGTTTGAAATGGGGGTTGAAAATTTGTATAGGAGGACCTTTGTTTTTAATTAAAAATTTAAACTAAAGGGGTGATATGAGGAGTTGAATGGGTTGGAAATTTCTATAGAAGTTTCGTTATTTTTCATTAGGATCACAAAAATTTGAGGTCTTTGTTGCAAATGAAGAAATATATATTTCAGTGTTCAGTGTATGGGTGAATAAACACTCCCAAGTATGCAATGAAAATTAACGAATATCACAATAGTTCTACGATAAATTATATTTTTATCTTGAAAACTCAAAATAGCTGAATGAATTTCGACATTTTCAAATTAATTGTCGGAAAGAAAGATTGATCATAGATAACTTTGGAATGGCCACATTGGTCAAGGGTTAGTCAAGATCACACAATTCACAAATTATTTCCGCTTACTAATGAAGTTATGCAGTTTCAGAAATTATTAATG
Source organism: Gonioctena quinquepunctata (assembly GCA_018342105.1). Lineage (NCBI taxonomy): Eukaryota > Metazoa > Arthropoda > Insecta > Coleoptera > Chrysomelidae > Gonioctena > Gonioctena quinquepunctata. The sequence continues at coordinate 77,165 of JAFIRS010004500.1, forward strand.
GCTGGGGCTGACAAAGTAAGCGATGGTATAAAAAAATATGCAAGATGCATAAAGAAAGTTTTCTGAGTGCGTGTTGGCTTTAACCTTATTAATCAATAGAATATTTGAAGCTGGAAACATATTATAGTAAACCACTACAAAATAATCGGAACGAATTCAGAATCTGAAAGAATTCTATGTCGAAACTTCAAGCGAGTAATTACAGGTGGCAAAGGTAGTAAACCAGTAGCGATATCATTTCCAACTGTGATTCAAAATCTCAACAAAACATTTCTGAGCATTCGAACAAAATGTGTTATGGAAACTAATCAGTATTTGTTTGCAAACCCAAAAACGGAAAACCGCTGGCTAAAGTGATTTGCCTTCGAACTTAACCATACAAACCGGGTTAGCAATAAGTTAACCTGTCAATATTCCTCGAAGTGTATTCCAAACTATGACGTAATAGTTAACCAACCACACAAACCAGCTCACTGAGATAGTTTGACAGAGTAGTTATCTTGTTGGAGGTTAGGTTTTTGTTTATTCATGAGGAATGATAAGGATAAAGGTCCTATGTCGGTGTAAAAGTATATTAAAAATATATAATGGATTCATACGAAGTATATGTGAATGAGAGATTATATCAGATTATGTTCATCATCTTCCAGCATTTGCATAATCAAGATATTGATAAAATGTATTCCCGATGAATTGATGGACACTAAAGAAGAATATGGTGAAATCTGAATATCTTCTATAAATTCCAGTACTAATAAATTTGCCACATTCATTTTCATTGTATTTTCAAGAACTCGAAGACACATAAGTAAAGAAAAAATAACAAAATATTAATCAACGCTAATAAAAAAAAAATACCCTCAACAACAAAAACCAAATCTGTCAACCTTCACAAGTTAAACCAAAGTCTACCGTGACGTCACACGATAGTTAACCTGGTTTGCGTGGTTAAGTTCGAAGAAAAATGACTTAAGTGGATCATATTCCAAAAGAATTGGCAGGTAGGACTGGAGTGAATAATGAAGAATTATCCAGTTCAACTAGCCATAGTTTATGGGACACAAAATGAAGACTCTAGAGGGTACAGGTAGCCATTCAAATCACTCATTTTTGTTCCTCGATATTTTATTTGTTTGGTTTCTAACTTCTCCATTGTTTGTTGTTATTCAAAAATTAATAGAAAATCACAATTCATTCGGTTGGAATGTCATTTTTAAATAAAAAATTTTCATTTTTTGCACAAGCAAATGGATTTCATTGTGAACTTACGCACAAAAGTCTTTTGGTAACTAAAAAATTTGATTTTAGATTTTCAAATTCATTTTTCACAAAATGAAGAAAAGTGATAACTTCGGGTTTATGATATGTAAATGTATTGACTTTGGCTGAATGTTATGAGACAAACTAATGATAAGACTCATTTGGAATCCCTACGAAATCTTTTAACGATACCATGTTGTTAATAATTTCAGGTTACCCCAAGACGTTCATCAGACGGCAAAAGTTTCGGAATTACTTCTTGCTATGAACAATTGCAAAGGAGCTCTATACAAAGGGAAAACCCTCGATTGAATAGAATTTTCGGATAACGTAGAGTCATATGATTCTGATTTTGAGAAAAATTATTCTAAAATACTAACAACGAGTGAAACTCTAATTGCAAGTTTCGGTAATTTAACGACTAAAGCTAATGCTGATACAGTACCAGGAACATCCAAATCAACATATCCGAATGAAAGCAACGAAGACAATTTGAGTTTCCTTGATGATACTCCAGGTAATATATATTTTGGTGGACATGAGAGATATTTGAGGATTGAGTGTGGTTGTTATCAGAAAAGACATGGTATTTTGTCGAATATTAAGAGAAAATGAAAATAATTCCCTATATCCTAGATTAACTTCCTCAAAGTGTGAACACATTTGGAACGTTTTTTTATGTTTTCAAAAAACATAGAACACTACTTCGATCTATTTGAGAATATCCTGAATTTGTCTGAAGTTTTTTATTAATGAAAATTGAAACAAATTTGAAAATTGTTATAGCTTCTGCTTTTCATAAGAATACCTTCGATATTATCGATGTACCCGGAAAAATTCCAGAATCATTCATTTACTGTATCATTTTCATCACATCAATATTTGATGAACAACTCTATGTTCGAATTGCATTCTGATATTTCGATGGAACTATCCTTTATTCATGTTAAAAAATCCTGAAGTAATTCACTTGCTTGCAATCGATTTACTAGCAATGTTTCGAAGAGAAAATACGTTTATGGTTTCATGATATTCGTTGATCTGCTGTTTCGAACTTGTTGAGTTTATATTATGATATAACTTTGAATTTTCTGCTTTTTTTCCGCCCTGGAAGTGAAAGTATACAAAGTACATTTTGTACTAATAATTTTACTGTCATTTTTGTTCTGAAATATTCAAGGCAAATCAACTGTAAATAAAGAAAATATTTTCTTGCTATATTTTCCAATCCAGAATACCAAAACGTCGTAACGAATTAGGAATATTTTTTTCACTTCGAACTAGAGAGAAAGCTCAGGACATGTGACTTATATCACTTCAACTCATCCAAAAGCATTCAGGCGTTATGTATTATGTTGTTATCTATCAGATCCTCTCTGTGAATAATTCCATGGAACTTATGTTGAAATCATTCATTTTACCAAGTTTTTATAAACTCGATTTCTTGTCTGGCTGATGTCTGTTCGGTACAATTTCAAATCGTTCTGAAAAAAGAATGAAATGATTTCTCCTAGCTCCATACAGATTTGTAAGCACATACAGATTATTTCGAAAATTTATGATTGAGAATTTTCAATAGCTAGGAAAATACTTGTAAGAATTGAAAGGGAAAACGTGGGGCGCATGCAATAGATAATAGTATGGAGTGTAGGGAGTAACTGTAGTTGAGAAAAGTCACAGAACAGTTCAAATAATTTGATGTGCAATAAAATTGTAAGATATTTAGGAGAACTATTCATGCATCAATTATTTTTTTCATGCGCTCCACGTTTTTCGTTTCAAATCCTTTAAGTATATTCATAGCTATTGAGAATGCATAATCACAAATTTTCAGGACAATCTGTATGGGATCATGAATCTGCATGGGACTAGGAGAAATTATTTTATTCTTTTTAGACCATTTTAAAAACGTGGAATAAAAAAAAATATATTCAAATATTTGTTTATGTTATTTTTCTCATTTCTCTTCCTTCACCATTGAGTCAAAACTCCGTGAAAACCGATCAAAAGAAAGGAAATGAAGCGAATAAGATGGACAGAAGAGCAAAAAACAAAGACTATTGCCTTTTTTAAAGATCATGCAGAACAAAGGAAAAAGTTATATAACCGTCAAAGAATATGTGTACTACAAAAATGAGTTACCCTGCATTTTTATTTTGAATTTTGAATTAATGTGCTTCCGTTTCATTTCATAACATATCTGATTTATTTACATTTCATATTTTATTTCATTCTGAAATGTTTTTATAATGTTAAATTCAATGAATGTGTTTTTATCATGAATGTGTTCTTTATTCAGGTGGCTCCCTCATTTCATAACTATAAATCAGTTTTTCCACTGTGTGTACAATATTGAGAAAAAAATACTAAAAAAATTTAAATTTGCAAGAAGAATGTGCCACCACCAAAAACTACAATTAGTGTCTGATATCGCATCAAAAATTCTTCCTGAAGAAGTATATGATAAGAAAATCATTTCATTTATTTCGAAAGAAAGATTTTTGCTCGACAATTATCTGTGCTAATTGTTTTTCTTTCTATACTACAGGAATGAACCCATTCAAGGGAGTTCAAGTAAAAAAACAATATTGAATGATCTAACAATAGAGTCAAATTCTAAAAGTCAATGAAGGAGTTTCTTCAAGCAACGGGTGATAGAGTGTGATATATAATTATTTTTTTCAAACAGGTTTCCCATTATCATTCGGAAAATGATTCCGAGGAAAAAATATTGAACCAAAACAATTTTTTTGATAATTTCAAGTTTTACTCTCAAACGAATATATGTATCTCCAAAATTTTGCAATGAAATCTCAATATCATCAGAAACTGAAATATTCAACTCCTTGTATTTTTCTTCTCTACAAAGAAACATACATATTAGTGTTTCAGGTCCGAGTTTTTTCAATGGTACCCTATGGTACCACTATCTTCGAATTACCAACAAAAAGATGCATATTGCCGAGTTATTCCTTCGATATTGTCGATGTTGCAGCTTTCTATGATAGAAAATGGAAATTGATGGACCGGAAATTCATATGCATGTATTTCGAAATCTCTTTTCTCAACAGACTCATCTGGGCTCGAATTTAAAGTGATGATTTCGGGTGGTTCATTCAACCTATTTTGTTTTGGTGTTCTCCTTTTTTTTTCAATTAATGTGAGTAGATTTAATAACCAGAACAGGAAAAGTTCTATCAATTTTACTGACAATAGACCGAGAAATTGTATTTGAAAAAGTCAATAAAAAAGTAACTTTGCTTCGAAAAATTGTTGAGAATTTCGATATTAAATTTTCACGATGGAAATGGAAATTATATTTGCCTAATATTCTTGGTAGATCGTGCCCCCTAGATGGTCTACATCATGTGAATGTATTTTCATCGTTCGATGCACAGAAATTAAATCTACGGTGGAAACTGAAGAATAAGGTTATTTTGTACTTTTTTCAACCATCTTTTATGTAGATGGATTGATTGCACGAAATTCCCCATGAGAAGAAGTATTGGTAAATGTTTCCTAATCTCAAAAATGAACAATAATTATCTTTATATTGAATTGTCCTTTGATTGGTCTACGAATAGGTTCACTCAACACGCCTTTGAGTTACACTTTTTTCGAAGCATAAATCGTCGAACTACTCCTTGCGCTAGGACAGATTACAGATCCAGCAATTCATATATACTATATTCATGAAGGCAGCGATTCCGATGTTGCCAAATTTAGGGCTACACAACGCTATAAAAGTTTGTGGGCTCTACAAAGAGTATATAATTCTGCAGTGTATTATCCATATATACGGAAAGCGCCCCCTACAGTTCAAACCAAAGAACTATATCGCGTATGTTGGTCATGAGAATGGTATATTGTGTATCCCAATCTAAAACGTGAAGAAATGAGCTGCATTCAATTCTGATCACTCAACATACATGGTGATACTTTGTTGAGCCCGATATCGGGACTAACAAGGTTACTCCGGGCTAAACTGCGTCTCGTACATATGCTTGACGGGATTCACAATGACCGTGTAAATCTGTATATATATATATATATATATATATATATATATATATATAAATATATAATATATATATATATATATATATATATATATATATATATTTATTTATAATATATATATATATATATATATATATATATATATATATATATATATATATATATATATATATATATATATAACCTTTTTTGTGGCCATACGATCGGCTATCGCAAGAAATTATTTCTTTTCAAATCTTTGGAAACTTTTCCGATATTTTCGTATTGCGTTTATTTTGAATTACTTTTGATTTCTTCGAGTGTTTTCGAATCTTTTGAAACCTTTCCGATATTTTCGTATTGCGTTTATTTTGAATTCTTTTGATTTCTTCGAGTGTTTTCGAATCTTTGAAACCTTTCCGATATTTTCGTATTGCGTTTATTTTGGATTACTTCTGATTTCTTCGAGTGTTTTCGAATCTTTGGAAACTTTTCCGATATTTTCGTATTGCGTTTATTTTGAATTACTTTTGATTTCTTCGAGTGTTTCCGAATCTTTGGAAATTTTTCCGATATTTTCGTATTGCGTTTATTTTGAATTCTTTTGATTTCTTCGAGTGTTTTCGAATCATTTGAAATTTGTTCATAAAATCTTTCTAACAATATTCAATTGAGAATGTTTCCCTTTTCAATATTTCTAAAATATTTTCTATCAATTCTTGTAATTGCACTTTACCATGAATGAAGCCAAGGAGCTTTGAATTGAGCTTACTAGGATTTTAGTTGATTATAATATGTAATTTGCAATTGAAAAGTATTGATTTATCAATTTATATTGAGTAAGAAGCAAAAATTGCATCTAGTTTCGACCAAAAAATTTTATCGTTTTATCCTCATTTGTAAGTGAAACCAAAAACGAGGTATATCACTGTTAATGATAAAATTGCGATTTTCTCCAATCAAAGAAATATGAGATCCCAATATAAGCTTCTAACTTAATATCTAAGCGATGTAACTTCGTTTATATTTCTCTTTATATAGTGTAATGCAACATTACATGTTCATTGTAACATTAGATATTTTATCTTATAAATATCTTATAAATTTTTACAAGCTTTTATTTAGTTCCATCTGTCCCGATGTTTGTCATCAAATCTTGCAAATTAAATTTGATCCACTTCCAGTTGCCCGATTAACGTGAAATTTGGCAGGTATTCATAGTTCCCGTGACAATGCATTATGGAATTTTTTTGAAAAAAAAACAAAATGGCGGCTCTAATATGGCGGACGAGATTTGTGTTCATGCTCCGATTCGACTCAAAATTAGTATGTGGGGGTTTTCGGGGTCGGAGATTATGATTTTTTTTTCAAAATTCACAAAGTCGAAATGGCGGCTCTAAGATGGCGGACGAGATTTGTGTTTATGGTCCAATTCGACTCAAAATTAGTATGTGGGGGTTTTCGGGCTCGGAGATTATGAATTTTCTTTGAAGATTCACAAATTTAAGATGGCGGCCCTGAGATGGCGGACGAGATTCTGTTTATGGTCCGATTCCATCAAAAATTGGTATGTGGAGGTTTTCGGGGTCAAAGACTATGAATTTGTTCTCAAAATTCATAAATTAAAGATGGCGGCTCCACATGGTAGTGATAATGGAACGTTTCTATTCAAAATGGTATGTCGGGGTTTTTGGGGTCAGAGATTATGAATTTAGTCGAAGATTTTTTTTTTGTCAGAATTCATAAATGGAAGATGGCGTAGGAGATGGTCTCCTCATTGAAGAACTAGATAGCTCAGAACTTACAGGAGAAAAGCCTCATAATGACTATGCATTAACAAAAATGCATAGATCAAGGTGTACTCACTAAAATGTACAAAATAAAATAATTAATAAAAAAACCTCTTCATTCCGTGAGTTATATTGTAACGAATTTTTCGTTACGTCCTTACACATAACCAATTTCTCATAACTTTTCCGGTTATCTTTACAGTAGTACGGGTCAGTAGTCACTGCTCAGGTCGTGAAGAATGTGCGTTCATTATTGTCCCTAGAAAATGGTATTTTGACAATGTGACCGTGACATTTCATTTTCGTGTCGATCGGGTTTATCGAGCGTTTGGTTTTTTCCAAGTTTTTTTAAATAGGAAAGAAACCGAGAATGAAAAACAGGTGAACTGTGATTTCGTCGAACCGAAAGGATAATCGTTCTCTTTCTTGATTTGAACGTCGAGATAGGCAGGTGGACTGGGTGAGTTGATTTTGGTGCGTACAATCTATAGATTGAATAAGTTTCACTGCTGGAGTTTAGTTGAGTAATATTATTCTCTTTATCTTTCAATTAATGTTGTAGCTGATTAGCATTTTCTTCTTTTTCCTTATGCTTGTAATATTAGAATTCTTGGATATACCGCATGGTGATTTTTGAAGGTTAAATATAGATATTTCGGCCATTTTGACAAATCATTCATACTACATATTGTGGCTAACGTAACATCTGTTCCGGAATAGGGAACTGATTTTTTTTTCATTGGAAATC
>JAFIRS010004501.1:0-84879 GCA_018342105.1 Gonioctena quinquepunctata
CTCAATCAGATATCGCTCTAAATAATGATGCTTACGAATAGAATGATGCGCATTTCATGAGGCTTAATAGATTTATAGTTTCCATCATCATCCTAATAGTGCTACGAGGGGGTTGATATAAATTATTATACTTATTCTCTGCACGCAAAGTCAGATATCAAATGAAAGCATATAAATTTTTTCCTGATATATTTTCATAAAAGATTATTAGATAACTTAAAATCTTTCATCAATAAGATTGAAATAACGTTTGTTGGATTCAAATGAATTAAATATATTACTGAGAAGAGATTGGTACTTGAATCTAGCGAAATCAACTATGTAAAGCTAAAAACACTTTACTTCAAACAAACCGTACGATATTCTTCGCCATAAAATTTTGATATGAGATGAAAAAGACGTTGTACATCAACTGTATGGGAGCTTTTCCAGAGATGTGCAGACTTTGAAAATTATACTTGAGAATACAAAAAAAATAATAAAAAAAAAATTTTTTTTACGAGAATATGTATTGGGAATTAGAGTCTATTGGAACTATTGTATTGATGATTTTTTGCAGATATCTGTGAGCATCGAAAAAAATCATTGAATGTTCAAAAGAATGGACACAAGTGATCAGATAACCGATATAGGTTTCTGGACCTGATACGTTTCACTTTAGTTAGTTCTGCTTTTGAAATATTCTTCCTTTGTGGTGTTCTCCTGCCTCTTGGAAGTGTTCGTGTCACTGGAAAATACAGCTACACTGCAGAAAGACCCTTTTTTTTCCTGGCAATGGCATGGTCTGGACTTTTGTTACTTTAATAAGGTGAGTGGTTTTTATCTTGTTTGTTTCTTTTTCCCATTCGTATCTGAATTAGTTGTATAACGTTTTTGGATAGTTCTGCTTGTTTTCATTTGAGTTTTATTATAATTTTCCCTCTAAATTGGTAACTTGTTTGTTTTTGTTCAATTTTTTATCTCCTCCAAGCTTGTTACTTTCTCTTGGCAACACACACATTTTGTTTATTTCACAAATTTAAAGTTTATTCCCACTTTCTATATCACTGTTTGTTATTTAACTTATTCTAATGATTTTATTCACAATATATGATTCCAGATCTCATATTATATGTACAAATTTGGTTAAAATTCATATTTGACATTTTCCTGTTTTCATAATTTTTATATTTCATTATTTTCCTCACATTGTTTTGACATTCGCTATTGGGTTTCCCCTGACATGATTTACCATACAGGATATTCCAACTTGTATACCATTCATCTACTTGAGATCCAATGTTTTCATAATTTAAATTTCCATATTATTTTATTGTTTGTACAAATTCAATGTATTGTTGGTCGCATACTCATGACAATAGAGATACTTCAGTACTGACTTTTTGATACAAATGCATTGAGTGGAACATGGTATAAGATTCTAGAAAAAGTTAGAAGTATACTTAGAAAAATTGCAAAACAAACATAGCATGAACCACGATAATTTAAATACCTAATATTAATAATAATGAATTATCAGTTTCATTATTTTATGAACATTTCCTAACATAACAATATATATATAATATATGTATATACAGGGTGTCCCATATAAAACTCCGCGGGCAAATATCTGGGAAAAAAAAGATGGTATCCGTATTTCGTGAAAACCATCACTTGGCGTCATCCGTTAGGGCGTTTCGACACCGACGCCGATTCTTTCAAATAACATCCCAGATTTTTCGATGCTTTTTGCGATTCTGCATCAAATTCTGAATTTAGCACACTCATAGTTTCCTTTCAATACTGATGAAAAACGGCAACTTTATTGCATATTATGAAGAGGGCCATGAGAAAGTCAAAATAAATGCAATAATATGAGTATTCATTGATCTGTCTGAAAACCTGTCAGATTTCTTTCTCGTAAAACCAAAAAAGCCCGACAAGAAAGTGAACGTCGCGAAACTCAGTCTCCGGCATCGCGACAGAAACGATTTGCAACACGTTAGAGATCAAATTCGTCTTAGTTATGATAGCCAATCACCCCCGAAAAATGTACCGTTTTATAATCCCAAATAAAAATTGTAAAACAAAAAAAATTAATTCAAAAAATTAAAAAACCCGATTGCGTTAAAAGCGAATTTAAAAAAAGCTTGAAACAAGATAATTTTGTCAGAAAATTATGTTTTGAGAGTTTTACTATTGAACTTAAAACTGTAAACAATCTCACGCAGTCGGCGGCAATAATATGTCTTCATTGTTAAATTACAGAAAATGCCTCCGACTTCGTGAGATTGTTTACAGTATAAAGTTCAATAGTTAACCTCTTAAAACATAATTTTCTGACAATATTTTCTGGTCATCTTGTTTCCATCTTCTTTAGAGATCACTTTTTACGCAGTCGGGTTTTTTGATTTTAAATTAACTAGAAATTAGCTAGAAATCATCGATGCATTGTTTTTCTCGAACTAATTTAATTATAGTTATTTGTGGAGTGAGTAATTTTTTTCTGTTCATTTCATATTATATCCATTATCTAAATGGATGTTGGCATTTTTCATGTCTTGTATATCTTATATTCTATTTAGAAGAGATACAGAAATATCAGTTCACAAATATCCTCACTGCGGAGCGGAGAGTATTCATTTGAAAATGACCAACTGACCACATTTCTAGAGACGTATCCTTCTGATAATGACTGAACACGATGAATAATGAAAGTTACTATTGCAAATCCCTGGTATATAATCAGTGAAATCGTTCATTAAATGGCGTTCTTGACTGAATTCTATCATCACTACACCGCAAAAAAATATCTGGGAGCTTATTCAATTGTACGTGATAAACTGTTGATGATAGTCGGTAATAACAGAGTGGGAATTCTCATTACAGTAATAACTATAAACCGCACACGAACCAGAGCTGGTGAAAAATCTAATGATGGTGTTGCCTCTAAGAGAGTATGAAATTATTTTCATACGCGGGTATGATTTCATAAACTGCATGAGAAAACGTTTTTCTATTTCATTGAATAAGGCTGTTTAATGATGTATCTACAAAACGCAATAGTGTCTGTTAACTATCCGAATTCCATTAAAATGCACTTGCTAAAGAATTACGACAGAGAATAGTAATTGTAATAATAATAATTTATCCTCCTCTTCTATGAGTTCATACGCCATATACATATCAACTACAATGTTCTCACGAATAGTACAATAACAGTAGGTGAATGAAGAGGAAAGTTACGGCAAACTTCTTTTTCCTTCTTTTGACATCTAAGTTGAGGAATCCTTATAGTCAATTCCAGATGGTGGATAAGTAAGAAAGCAATTAAACAAATATGTGCCTTCGATATATTGGGGAAAATGTTTTGGTATAGTAGTACCAGAGATCTTACAGGCTCATTATGAATGGTATACCATAGAAGAAGGTTACCACCGGGTCTGGGGATTCCAGTACGGATTCAAAATACGTCAGTTAACTCATATAATTCACTTTTATGCGCAAATTAAAAAAAATCAGTTGTGAGACTGAGAATAAAGTAAAAATAATTCGACAGATATTTCGAAAACTTGTTGCCAGGCAATAGACACGAGAGCCCAAGGGGGTCGGGTGGCTATTGCCAACTGGCAACAAGTTTGAGAAAGAACTCTGGAGAATTATTTTCTACTTTATCAAACTTTTGTGTGGTATTCTTTAGATTATTTTTTTATGTTACGCTCATAAACATATTACATCGCACGATAAAGGTACAAAACCGGTTTTGATTCATTTCTCACTTTTAATGCGAATAGATGACAGACGTAAAATTAAAAATATACGTTGTCAGACAATGAAAACAAATACCTCAAATTATTCCCGCATCAATTTTGTAGGTAGATTATTCTCACTTTAATAATCTTTTGATTGGTCAAAACGTACATGAATGATTTGAATTGAAAGTTTCCATTGGTTTCTAGAAATGTCAAAAAATTATCAATGTAATTTGATATGGTAATAGTAGGTGGTGACAGATGCCTTGTAGATTGTAGGGGGGCCGATATGGCTCTTCAGCCTCTCCGTACCTCGACCTGTAAGATCTTTGTACATCAGCCCTCATCTATGTGAGGGCCAGAATTCCGAAACTCGTTGCAAAGTTCATCAGTTTCCTGGGAGCAATCCAGATGTCTGAGCGCGATAGGAGGAACTTAAGCCTTTTGCAAAACAGCGCTTGAACTATCCATTTTTAGAGGTGATACTTCAGAGAACACTGTCCTGTGAGAGGTCCCGTTACCATTTTCAAGGCTTTCTTGCCCAACTCAAGAAGATATTGAGCTTTCCTTGACGATGGTCTCAAAAGCCTTTTCGCTTGTCTTTGTCCTGGAACCTTATTCAAGTGGTTTTTGATTTGGTCAGCTTCCCAGCGCCAAAACTCCCCTTCAATGTGGGCTTTGGAGAGACCACGGAAGGGTTCTAGGCCAGGAAATTGAGTGTTTGCACCTTCCTTGCAGGTTTTCCTGTGACCTGTTTGTGCCAGTTGTTTAGGGAGAGTTTGCAGGCCCAAGTCAGTCTAGACTCACGAGTGTTTGACTTCAGAGCTGCTTGGCTATCTGATTGGATATAGATTTGTGCCCCCCTTGCAAGGCATTGTTCGGCGCAAATTCCTAAAGAATAGATTTTCGCTTGAAAAATTGAGGTTTTGAGAGCCTAAAACTGGGACGCGTTATTCCCACTCCAGCTCTTCCGTCCATCTTGGAACCATCAGTATAACATGCTGATACGTTCCTTACTAGTTGGGGCCCATTCGTTTTGAATATATGGTGATTGTTTACAACCACTTCATAATTTACTTCCAATTCGTGCCTAGCTGGCATAATATCTGATGGCTTATACCTGGATTCTGGGGAAATATTTTCCAGTATCTTCAGATGTCCAATCAGATTTCCCAAGTTTGGTGTCTGGTGCAGTCTGATGTCATTCATTGCATCTTTTTTCATTACACATAAATTCAGTGGCGGAAGATTCAGCATTACCTCTAATGCTGCGGTGGGGCACGTGAGTTTTCCCCCTGTGATTCCCAGACAGGCTTACCGCACCGCTGGACTTTCTGCAGCTTGATTTATGCCGAGTACTGTTGGGTTTTTCGCTACCAAACTAATAGTCCAAGAGGGGACTGCAGAAAAAACTGGCCAATCGAGTAACAGAATGAAATGTTAGTACTCACAGCAAACATATAAACAATCACTGACTGCCTGGGCAAAAGTGGTGCATAAGTTTTTTCGTACCTTTAGAATTGGTGATGTTTGGTACAGTACCTATTTAAACTATGCGGAACTGCCGTTTATAGAGACGTATAAATGAACGTAGTAAGACATGATCACTCACTCTATATATACTTTCCATAATAGTTTTTTGTTGGAAAATCCGAATTACTTATTAGTTATGATAGTTTCCAATGGAATGTTAAATATTATTATAAGGAAGGTGAAAAATCATAGTCTAACTTCACCTCACCTCATTTCTCACCTACCAATTAATATCACCTCCACTGTATGAGATGGATCGCCTCAGTTGGATAAGTATTATTATATTATGGAGTTAACATCTTAGTTCTATTGTCAGTATTGGAAGTGTCCGTTTGTTACAATTCGATTACAATATTTTTTGAAAAAGTACTGACATTTCCACCCGTTTTTCCTAAGCAAATTCATAACCTCATTTCTGCAATTTTTATGTACAGTGCTCGTCTAAAGTCCGTTCCCCCCCTACTAATTTTTGAACCACCTGGTATATCGCAACGAAATTTGAAAGGCTTGAAAAAGAGATAAAAACCTACTTTTCCATGAAAAAATCACAGCCGAGAGTTTCAAAATGGGGGCTGAGCGCCATCTTCAATAAGTTTTTCAAATAGAACACCCCGTATATTATACCATTTTCGAAATCTGCTCATAATTCTCAACAGTTTTCTATAACACACTTTACTCCTAAATTCAATTGAATTCGAAATATCAACGTTTGAAAAGTGACATTCCGGTTTAAAATAAAGTATGGATTTTGGTCACTTCCGGTAAAACATTTTGCTAACTAAACGTTATTATCGATTTGTAGTTGAATCTCTTGATGAATTCGACTGATAAGAAACGTAAAGAGAGTTTATTAAGGATAAACAGTACCGCTTACCGGAAAATCTCGAAGCCTACGAATGCGTTCTGTAAATTCACAATCAAAACAAATTAGTTAGCAAAAAAATTATAATTTATTTTTTAATACCACTTTTATTTAACCCCAATAATTATTTCATCAAGTGTTCAATGTGGCCCCCTCCTAAATCTTGACAATAAAGTGCCCTATTATAAATAGCTTCTCTCACGTTGATTAAAGTCTGTTCATCTATTTCTTCACATGAATCTATTATTCTGCGTTCCAACTCTTCTATTGTTAGGCATTCAGTGGCGTAGATTTTTGACTTCAGATACCCCCAAAGGAAAAAATCTAGAGGTGTAGGATCCGGAGGTCTTGGTGGCCATTCTGTACTTCCCCTGCGACCTATCCATCGCCCAGGAAAGTTTGTATCGAGGAACTCTCTAGCCATACGATCGAAATAGGGAGGTGCCCCATCCTGCTGAAATATGATTTCAAGATTTTCAAACTCTTCCTGATTGTTTAATACAATTTGTCTTATTCGAGGTTCAATTTCAGTTTCTAAAAGATTTTTGTAAAGAACTCCTGTAAGATTGCCTCTGATGAAAATCGGTCGAACAACGCGATTTCCCAAAATCCTCGCCCAAACATTCACCTTTTTAGGAAACTGGGTATGTTTTTGAAAATATGCGGATAAGTATCGCTCCAGTATCGTACATTCTGTTTGTTGACTTTTCCATTAGGAAAAAAACGTGCATTCCTGCGAAACATACAAGTTCAGGAAGCCCGTTCTCCTTCAATTGTTCTTGTTAACCACTCACAAAATTCAACCCTCCGGTCTGGATCATCCTCCGTGAGAGCATGCACGATTATTATTTTATAGGGATGAAACTTTTTTTTTTCAAGGACTCTTTGGACACTTTTTGAACTCACTCCACAGGATTCAGTAACTGCAGACGTCAACTGAGCCATTTTAGCAACAATTTCTATCTTTTTCTCTTCTGAAAGAGGCGGTCTTCCGGATCTTGTAGGATATTTCAGCGTAACAGTTGCTTGGAGCTTATTTAAAAGTTTGTGCAAATATGACCTCGAAATAGGATTCTCGGGAAATCCATCATTAAACATACGGACTGCTAGATGATAATTTCTTCCAGCGTCTCCAAATATCAAAACTGCTTCAAATGTATCGTCTAAACTACGAGCCATGATCACACTTTTCATAAAAGGATTTAGACGCTCAACGGACTATTAGACAGTTAGCAGTTCAGTTTAACAGTAAACAAGATGTTACCGCGACACCGATTTTTTCTAATACAAACTTGATTGAAAGCAACATTAGTGTTTTTGGTTGGGTTTGAAATGACCAAAATGTCACTTTTCAAACGATAATATTTCGAAAACAATTGAATTCAGGAGTAAAGTGTACTGGAGAAAACTGTTGAGAATAATAAGCAGATTTGGAAAATGGAATAATAAACGGGGTGTTCTATTTAAAAAAATTATTGAAGACTTTTAGCTGGAATTTTTTCATGAAAATGTATATTTTTATTTCCTTTCTAAGCACTCCAAATTTCGTTGCGATATACCAGGTGGTTCAAAAATTAGTAGGGGGGGGCGGACTCTAGAAAAAAAACGTTCACGTTCATTTTTGATTCGTAGAAAGTTTTTTTTTAAATTTTAAAAATTAAAAAAATTAAAAAAATTTTTTTTTTTAAATTCAATATGATCTACAGATTATTGGATTATTCTTCAATGTCATCTTGTTATAATGTGCAAGTAATTTTGACTGAACTCATGACTATTAGCGATCAAAACTCACCACTTACCTTACAATATCCATCTATGCAAACACCTTTGGTCCCTTTTGGAGCTGTCTTCCCTATGTGTGTCAGTGGGTACAAACAAGGCGTCCCATCAATAACCGTCTTGTTGAGGGTAGCGAAAAAATTCATTCCCACTGCTCGACAGTTCAGGGCGCATTCGTCTTTCACTGAAAAAGGGGTGAAATTGAAAGTCAATACAGAAACATTGGATCAGTCGAAATTGCCATATCCTCAGAACCTCATTCAAAAATGGATTTCTTCATTGGCATTCAATGTAGAAGTATGAAAACAATTGTGAATCTAATGTGTGCATATATATATATATATATATATATATATATATAATTTCTTCAATTTCTCGGAATAAGGTCTGATTCAGTCAATTCGTATAATTTCTTTTGACGACGTTTCGACATAGTGTTTGTCACCATCAGGTTGAAAACAGAATTATTTTATTTGCATTTTTGCGTTGCGTTGCATCGTATGAATTTCTGGTTTGCTCGTACGAATTTCTGCGTTTGCATCATGTGAACGTAATTTATTGCAGGTAACGTTCATACGATGCAAACGCAGAAATTCAAATAAAGTAATTTTGTTTTTAACCTGATGATGACAAATACCTACTATGTTGAAACGTCGCTAAGAGAAATTATACGAATTGACTGAATCAGATCTTTATTCCGAGAAATTGAATAAAATATGTATATATATACAGTGCATTCCATTTAAAACGAGCCACCCTGAATAACTTTTGGTACAATGATTTTCAGGAAAAATAAAAAAATACGTCAACAATAGTATACAGGTGGACACATTTTGACATATTCACATTTGATATTACTTTCACTATCGCACCCCCATAGCATGTCACCATTTTTTTAAATGGATCACCCTATATTGTTTTGCATTATCAGATGCTCCATGATGAGCAGATTTCAACAAAGTATAAAATTATGGTCTGACGCATATGGTTCGGGAGCTACAAATTATTTGAGTTGAAAACGAGCCACCCTGAATGAACTTCTGTACAATCTGTTACCTAGGTTTCATAGGTGTGTTTTTGAAGTATACTCCAAAAAAGTTTTATTTTGCCTAGTTAAGTTTGAATTCGATATTCTCTTCATTTTGTATTTGTCTCATTCTACACTAACGATTAGCTACCAGGTGAAGTTACAATTGGTGTTTCTGTTTTTGTGAATTCTTGAGAAGCAATGGTTTATACGCTTCGAGAACGGATTGAAATAGTGAGTTTGTACTACCCGAATGGAAATAGTGCTAGAGCTGCTGCCCGTATGTTCAATAATAATCATCCAGGAAGAAATGTACAACACAAATACGTTTCGGAATTATTGAACAAATTTATGGAAACTGGATCTGTTAGCAATAAAAAGCATAACCGTTCAGGAGTTGTCAACGATGAAGCTATTTCTATTGCAGTTTTAGGGCACGTTGGACTAATGGAAAATACGCAATCTCTCACTAAGTTATTTCGAGAATCAGGAATCAGTCGTACGAATGTTTTCAGGATCCTTCATAAGTACAAATTTCATCCATATAAGATTAGACTAGTTCATGAATTGAACGAAGATGATTTTGATATTCGTTTCGAGTTTTGTGAAAGTCTCACTGAACGGATCAACTTTCATCAGAATTTCTTGAATAAAATTAGTTTTTCGGATGAAAGTACGTTTAGTTTGAATGGAGAGGTGAATCGGCAAAATTGTCGATATTGGAGTGATACGAATCCTCATTTATACCGTCAAGTTCATACCAACGAGGAATTTTAGGTGACCACATCATAGGACCTTTTTTTATCGATGATAATTTGACTGGTGAGAAATATTTGGATATGTTGGAGAATCGAATTATACCGTGCATCAATAGGGCGATTGAGGAGAATATGAATTTATTCGAACAAGAAATAGTTTTTCAGCATGATGGTGCACCTCCTCATTATGCAGCTCCAGTGCGACAAATTTTGGATGATCATTTTCCTGGTCGCTGGATTGGCAGAAGAGGTCCTACAGAATGGCCACCAAGGTCTCCGGATCTCACTCCTGTAGATTTCTTTCTATGGGGTAATTTGAAGTCTGAAGTGTATGAGATAGCATCAACAACATTAGAAGATTTGAGAGAGAATATCATTAGGCATTGCAGAGAAATAACTTCCGAGATTCTCAACCATGTGGGGGCGGCAATGGAAGCTCGTTTGTACTATTGTATGGAAGTTGGTGGAAACGGTTTTGAACATTTACTATAGAAATTTTTTTTCCTCTCATTGTCAAGTCATCAGATTTTGATTCAAGAATTTAATAAAAAATCTCTTTTTCTGATTTATTGCTTCATTTGTCTCCAGAACGAATATTTCAAAATGTGGCCTCCTGTATAAATTGTTGACCTGTTTTTTTATTTTTACTGCAAATCATTGTTTCAAAAGTTATTCAGGGTGGCTCGTTTTCAACTCAAATAATTTTTTGCTCATGAACCATATGCGTCAGACCATAATTTTATACTTTGTTGAAATCTGCTCATCATGGAGCATCTGATAATGCAAAACAATATAGGGTGATCCATTTAAAAAAAAATGTTGACATGCTCTGGGGGTGCGATAGTGGAAGTAACATCAAATGTGAATATGTCAAAATGTGTCCTCCTGTATATATTGTTGACGTGTTTTTTTATTTTTCCTGAAAATCATTGTACCAAAAGTTATTCAGGATGGCTCGTTTTAAATGGAATGCACTGTATATAGAATGAGTATCTATCGGTCGAGATACTTTCCTATTTATATATATATATATATATATATATATATATTGGGGGGGTAGTTTCTTGGGTTATGAGGTTCGCTGGGACATACTAAGACTCGTTCGAAATTATTCCAGTTTGGGATTTATTGTGACCTTTCGATGGGAGCTCCTCGTCTTCTTCATTGACAAGGACAAAAACATGTAAAAGGACGAAGTTCCAGTGCTGTATGACATTGGAAAAATTTTTGTACAAGCTGTAAATTATACAATTCATCAAACATGTGTTTGAAAGGTTCTGAAAATTAGTAGATCACCTTGTACGGAAAACCATAGTGTATTGTTTTTTATTCTCCACTTTTGTTTGATCATTTTCATTAATAAAGGATGTGTTTGGTCGTAACTTGACTACTGTAAGTTATATTAACTTTTTCGTAAGCAATGTGTCGGATGTTTTTCTTTAGGTACCAACGTGGCATAGGTTTATTTTATTTGTTATTCTTTTTTTGGAAATGGCTGTCAACAGTCCGACTGTTGACAGCCATTTCCAATTATATATTAGATATCTCAATGATTCTTAAATCAACGCTATCAACTATGCAAAATATTTTGGGATGCTTTATGCTTTGTCAATGAATTATTATATTTCAATAGGACCCCAACAAACATTATAGATAAAATATACGTCCTTTCTACCTCCGAATGAGTCACCGCTTAATTTGGCGATGTCAAATTCAACGTAATATTTACATGATTCAACTATATGAAGATACAATTATAGTTTGAAAAAACTAAAAAAACACGCATGTATGGCAATAAGAACTAAAAAGTTATGTCTTGAAATTCTGTGGACATTAAATAATTTGGATAAACTTTTGATAAAAACGTATTAACAACGCATGGGAAACTATAACTGAAAAATCAAGAATCAAATTGAAAACTAAAGTCTATATTAGTCCGCATATGTCTCCCTTTTTGCACTCCCTCTTCCAGGTTTTCGCTCCATGGGCGTGGTTAGTGGAAATTTGCCAGGTGACATCACTCGCCCATTCAACTTTTCAGTCCTTATTGCCATATATGCGTGTTTTTTTAGTTTTCTCAAACTACAATTTTATTTTTAACTTTTGGGCCGTATCGCTGAAGAAGACTAATAAAGACTACGGGAGAAAAACTCTTCTATTGATTCATCCACATGGGATGGAAGTTATTATAGTTTTCCCAATATCAATTGGAGAAGCATAAAAAAGTCTTGCGGCGAAATACTGTGAGCAGCAGTGGCGGAGATAACTAATTTTATTTAGATATTTTGAGATTTTAAAAATACTTCATAAATAATGAAAAATGAAAATAAAATTAAAGACAAGCTTTTATTTATACAAATACATTAAGAAAGAAAAATAATTTCTTTCATTGTTTGATGTAGGTTATTATTATATCCTCCTAAAACGTATTTCGATCGGCACACACCAAGACCACAGACGCTCTGGTTTTTAATCTTCAGAGCTATTAAAACACAAATATAACGCGTGATTTATGACCTCCCATCGAATAGACACACCCCCAAGCATTGATGTCCGACTTGATTGGCCCAGACGAATCGGTTGTAGAACAGACAGCCGTCTCTCAAGTCCACGTTGACCAGCGGGCTCTTTGTGCCGACGGAGACTGTATACAAGTAGTACAGATTATTTTTCGTTCCGTTTCTTCGCATATTTTCGCATATTTGAAAAATCCAAATGAGCTCAACAATTTCTTCATTAATTCTATTCCTTTTCAGGAGCCGCCGGTAGAACTCATTTCCTTTTATAGGGAAAATAAGCTGATAGACCATGATTTCAAATTCCATGAAGTAAATGATATGTTCATATTCACAACTATTTCTAATATTAAATCAAATGCAATGGGTAGTGATTTTTTGAACATAAAACTAATTAAAATGTGCTGTCCACATATTATTCCATACATAACACATATTATCAACTTTTGCCTCATGAATGAGATTTTTCCATCTGTATGGAAGAGGGCGCTTGTGAAGTGTTGCCTTAAAAAACGAATCCATTAAGTTACAAAGATCTACGTGCTATAAGCATATTACCAACCCTATCTAAGCTACTTGAAAGAGCCATTGAGGAACAGCTGAAAGAACATATTAACCATTTCTCCATACTTCCGAATACCCAATCTGGATTTCGTAAAGGTTACAGCTGCACAACTGCCCTGTTGCATATAGTTGATGATATTATAAGATCCAGTAACTTGGGCGAAAACACTATACTAGTTCTTCTGGACTTCAGTAGAGCCTTCGATACAATCAATTACAATTTAATGTTGTCAATATTGGGTTACATTGGAATATCTAACAGTGCAGTATCTTTAATCAGATCATTTCTCAATGACCGTCAACAAATTGTCTCTATTGACGGAAATCACTCGCAATATTTGAATCTACGCTGTGGAGTGCCCCAAGGTTCCATTTTGGGACCCTTGCTATTCGCCATTTATACTTCGCAGCTAATGAAATGCCTTCAGTTTTGTAATATCCATCTGTATGCAGACGATACACAGTTGTATTATAGTTTTTCCTCGGACATGGTGGATGATGCTTGTAGTAGAATAAGTAGTGATTTGAACTCATTTGTGGAGAAAGCCTCTGATCATTGTCTGATGATAAACAATAGTAAATCTAAAGTCATTGTTTTTGGTCCCAAGCATACAAGGAATACTGTTCGATTCCACACTAATATAAAGATAAATGATGAGCAACTGGAGGTAGTACATGAAGCAAAGAGCTCAGGGGTAATTTGAGATGAAGACTTGAGATTTGAAAAGCATGTAGCTCAAATTGTCAATCGTGCATATTATTCACTTAAAGTTATTTATGGCAACAAGTATTTTTTACCACCTAAAGTGAGGTCAACATTATGTGAAGCCTTGGTCCTATCTGTTTTCAATTATGCTGATGTATTGTATGGCCCATGTTTAACCGTTCAGTTCAAACAAAAAATCCAAAAGGTTCAGAACTCGTGCCTGCGATTTATTTTTGGTATCCGAAAGAGAGAGAGAATATTTCACAAATTGAAAGCTATTGGATGGTTAGACATGGAAAATAGGAGAAAACTACATGCTGCCACTTCATTCCACAAAATAATCATGGAAAAAACCCTCCTTACCTACATGAAAAGATTTCTTTTAGAACTGACGTGCATAATATTAATATAAGGCACAAAGGCCGACTTACCCCTCCAATATTTCGTTTGGAGATTTTTAGGAGATGTTTCACGTACCAGATATATGCATTGTATAACGGCATTCCTGATTCAATCAAACAGAAAAATCTTCATCAGTTCAAAAATTATTTCACTGAATTTCTTTTGCGGTAACTGATTCTGACATTCAAACCACCTATCTCATCTCATCCCTATGTTAAGATCACCCCGAATCATAACTATGGCGATTATATTGTTTATTTTTTTTTAATTTACTTACCAATTGGAAATGAATGATTACCTTTATATTCCTGAGAGTAGCATTGAGCGATATGTTCGAGGTTGAGTGGAATAGCAATTTCCATGGTGATTCGTCACTATTGAAATTGAACTCCGCCTTTAATTTTCTTCCAAAGTTAAATATGCTATATATTTTTATTTTTATTCTAATGACTGTACCGTTGAAAAGGAAGAAAATAATAAAGACGATATTATTATTATTATTATTATTATTATATACGCTCGTGTTAGTGAAGTGAGTTTTTATTTGCTCCCTATAGAAACAGCTTCTGCAATTGATATTGGATGGACTATAATAACAAAATTTTGGCGAATATGCTGAGAACCAGTGCATTCGCCATATCTTTAAATTGTAAATAGTGTAGAGAACGGTATCAGTGCATTCAACATATTTTACTAGTAGCCACTAATGATTTCCACTATTCACCACCTGGCTCCATTATCAGATCAGCACCAAGATACCAAATTTGAAGTATTGTCATCCATACTACAATACATACCAAGTTTCATTTCGATACGACAATTAGAAGTAGGTTAAAATGAGAAAATTACAAGGGCATCTCTCTATTAATGTTTAGGTAGCAAATATTGCGGTCAGTAGACTCAATAATAGGAAGAAACAAAACAAAACAAAAATTGCTAATACCCAAGCCAGTAATTTTCCTCAAATGAGGATCATCCGTATAAAAATATTATAAAATGAATAGAAAAAAATATTGCATAATGGCCAAATATAAACAATAAAAACATGTGTAAGTTAAAATAAAAACCGATCATCAATTGATTACTGATTGGATAAGATTGGAATAATGAGGCCTCAGGCGAGTTTAATTCGTTTCACCAGCAGATAAGTCAGTCAATACACAAGACACCTAACTGTGATTTTGGTTGCATAAATGCTGGCGTAAAATAGTATTCCTAGACAACTTACAAGCAATATTATTATCTCCTCTATTTTGTATTTTCATCTGGAATTACCATTTAGAATTCGTCTCTAAAATCAACGTTTTCCTACATTACTTGGTTTCCACCCCCTAACCGATAAGTTTCAATAAAAAGAAAAAATGATGAAATAAAGCATACATCAATCAAGAGCGTTTTGGTAAAAGAGGTAATACCTACAAACAGTTATTATTTTGATATTTTTACGTATTCAGAAAGATATTTTTTTTTTGTTTTTTACAAAGTGAATGGAAACGCAGAGAAAAATTTAAGAGATATTGGAAACGATTACAATGTGAGAAACTGAACCATATCCACCTTGCTGGAACTGAAAACCAAACATCATGTCGGAAATGAAAAATCATGACGGATAATTCGTATTTCGTTATCTGATATTTTGGGGTTCCAAAACTTGAAATATTTCAAAAACGATTAATCCAATCAAGAACCATTGAAATGTGTCAATATATTATATTGTTTCCATACTTGAATAATTCAAATATATTCGTTTGCTAATGAAATTGTCACATTTATATTTAGTATTTATTTTAGTAAAATATTTTCTATTCCTTTGCAAAAAAAAACAATTGAAATTCCTACTGATTTTTACAGAACTGAGTATCTATTGTGTCAATGTCTTCCCTCGATCAATTTTTGTATTATAAAAAAAATCCCAATGAATATTCATTTCCAAAAACCTGGTGACAATAATCATTTTTGACGATTCTATTGGTTTGACTCTTGTTTTTTACATGGAGGACCCTGTATATAATTGCATTTGCGATATTCTTGGAAAATTCTGAATAGGTTTAAACTATTTTGGTAGTTTTTACGAACACAAAAATTATATAAATTTTTTTAAATGCTGCACTCCTTCAATACAGAAATACTTCTCAATGCCAAAAATCATCAGGTACAAAACTCAATTTGTTTTCCATTATGATAGAAAATAAATAACATTTAATAAAGCTATGAAAAACTATAACGTGGTCGTGATTACTCTCGTTTCGGACGTCCATCGTGATTACTGTATCCATCTGAAGATGATTGCAGATACAAGCAATCGAAACGTTGTGAAAAATGGACGTCCGAAACGAGAGTTATGAAGTTACCACATGGTCTACAACCTTCAAATTTTACGTGGTCCATTAGCGTTAGAGGTATTCAGTGCTGACTCCCCATTCACTGATTTTCTACTTATGGGAATGGTACAGATTTGTTCAATATATCACATTCATAATTCAAATATTGAGATAACTTTCAGCTCATCTGATCTGAAAAAGGATCAAATATATCAAAAAGTTTGTTTTATTATGATATCTTGAAAAAAGATACTTAGGATAATATTGTCACCTGATGAACATTATGTGTCGAAGGAATAACATTTTTGGGGAACATGCAGGGCAAATCAGTCGGAAAAAACACAGAAAGCTTTTTTTAATTATCTTCCTATATAAATAAAACTATGGTTGCCATTTTTCTAAAGGAACATGCCTTGTTGATAAATTGCATTGAACACAATTGATCGAAAATATATTGTTTAAGAAGATTGATTTATACCAATTCTTTTGTACATATATCGGTCGAACAAAAAATAGTATAAGCATCACGAACGGTAAGGTTTACTGTTTTCATACAATATACCTAGGAGATTTCGCTGCACTCAGTCTAGCGTTATTTGATTCATGCATAAGGTTTTCCTATTATCCCATCCCGCTCCAGTTTTTGTTAATATCTGTTTGGTTGATTGCTGCATTTTTTTTAAATCATTAAAATTATTTTTTTTTAATATTTTTTATATAAAAAATAGAGAAACGGGATGATCGAAATTAGGCGGATATGAACAAACTGGGGCATATAAGTACACTAGTACAATACCAAAACTCTCACATGGGCTAAAAAACAAGAGAAAAAACTCAAAAGAAGTTTCATGTATTCTCTTGAAAGGAAATTATATCTAAGATTTTGGCATATTTTCCAGCAAAAATAGGTGGAACTAAAGACATTTCGTAACAAATGGATCAAGTTAAACTGACCATACTGTGAAACTGTAAAATTTTGACAAATAATTTCCAGTAGCGAAATCATAATGAACTTCTTCGATAAACTTGGGTTTAAAAAAGGAAGCTAATGTGATTTCCGAAACATTAAAGGGACAATATCTGGGCTTCAAACGGTACGTTCCTGATTTTTTTAGCATATTTTTGAATGCAGATTACTGGATAATTTTACTTCCACGGGGGAAAAACCCGAATAATTTGTTTATGTAACACGTTTATAAAACGCCCTGAAACTTTGAAAATAATTCCTCCTAGCCCCATACAGATTTATATTCCCATACAGATTCCTAATCCCATTGAGAATGTCCTGAAAATTTGTGATTGTGAATTTCAAATAGCTATGAAAATAGTTGTAAGATTTTAAATGAAAAACGTGGGGCGCATGCAATAGATAATAGTAAATAGTGTAGGGAGTAGCTGTCGTTGAGAAAACTCACACAATACTTCATAACATTTGAAGTGCAATAGAATTATTAGTGACTTAGGTAAACTATCCATGCTTCAATTATTAATTGCATGAGCCCCACGTTTTTCGTTTAAAATCTTAAAACTATTTTCATAGCTATTAAAATTTCACAATCACAAATTTTCAGGCCAACCTCGGTTTATAGACCAGGGCTGAAGCCTTTGAAAATGGTAAAAAGTTAAAAAAAATTATAGTAGAATGAAACCCATTGGAAAAGAAACAGACTATAACAAAAATGAAGGGAAAAATAATTTACGGGCGATCTGAGGTCGGGAAGTGGAAGGGGGTGAGTTTTTAAGGGTAAAAAACGGTTTATCTCGATTTCCGGCAAAACTATGGAAAAAAGATCTGCTACTTTTGTATCCACACTTTTTTCACATAACCCCAAAATTTATGTAAAAAATTCAAATAACCAAGTTTTTAATTTTTTATTTTTATCTTTCCCAAAAAAATAATTTTTTCTTACGAAATTTGGCGAAAATTTACCTTTCCATGTCCCAAACACACTGTAATTTTTTGTTTTAAAATATTAATTTTTTCACCTTATTTTGACTTAATATCGAAAAAGCACCCCAATTTTCAATCAAAAATTCTCCCGTCAAAATATCAGCTTTTTGAAAAGGCTCGGTGGGCTTTTTGTTCGTTGAAATCTCTTCTTTCCGATGGTATGAAAAAAAAAACATTACTCCGGTAAATTTCTCAAAAATAAAAAACGTGAAGTTAATATTTAATAAGACATCTACAATATTTTGAGAAAGTTGTAGAATCTTTAAATTATATGCGTAGATGCCTATTTATTGCTATTTCAAAATAACTCATATACCTGAGTGACCTACGGAAAATGTTAGACCATCAAAAGGTATTTCACATAGAGAAACTAAAAATAAAGAGAGTGGTCAAACCTGCAGTAAAAGTTGGCACCACGTTTATACAGTGGCGACATATCTCGCAACTGGCCGAACTAAATACAGTTGGTAGGACCGATTGAAATAAGGCGGGTTTTTCAAATGTGTTACTTCCATATGATTGATATGGTATATATTTTATAAGTGATCGATTTGTTATTCTTGTATTCCATATGAATGGTTGTATCATATGAAATACAGGAATGGCAAATCGATCACCAATAAAATATATACAGTAATCGATTCGTAGAATCTGTTAGTTCGTTCGTGGTTAAATCTTTATTTAATGATATCAAGAACAAAATTAAAGATCTTATAAAACAAGACTAATAACTATAAAAACACATTTTATTGTATCTAGGACAAGGTACAATTACAGACAAAACAATAATAAAACTCCGAAAAACAACAAAATTTAAAATATTCTTCAGTCTTATCATCAAATCAACCAAAATAAAAACATATTACATTCACAACAAACCTTAAATAATTTTGTTCATTGATTAGCACAAAGGAGAACGAGTAGGTATACCTAACAAATGCTCCAGTTTGATGATAATCTTCGTACTTCCTCAAATGGTGATAGGAAATGGAAAATGATGGACGGAAATATATCAGTTTGTGAAAAAATGTCTGCAACTGATGGATGGAAATAAGTATCAGTTTGTGAAAAGCAGCTTATATTTTACCTTGTGAAAGAATATTCCGAGGAATTTCAGCGTCAACTCGAATAACTAAACATTCCATTTTCGACGTTGGGTTCATAATTCAAGTCCATAGTATGATTTCTATAATTAATTTTTCGATGACAATTAACAGTAGAATTATTCTGAAATTATTACGTGGTTTGTCATTTTCTGACAAATGTCGAAATTGGAAAATTATCATGTCAGTCGTCTGTTGATTGCGGGCAGCGCCTCCATGCGCGACTGGCCGTACCAAAAACTTGGTGGTCAAGATCGCCAATGTTTCAAACAGTCTCTTTATTTTTAATTTGTCTATGGTATTTCATAGACTATTCCACGCACCTTGGAATGTTCACAAAATCTGACCAATCAAAAACGAAAGACAGCTTGTATTATCGCGAAAACACCAGCTGTCTTTCAATTCTGATTGGTCTATCAGCATCGTGTTTTCAACGACGTAACGATGGATACGGATCGCAATGCAAAGTTTGACAGTTTGACCAAAAATAATTGTAGCTGCAAACGTCAAAATGAGTCGCTTTGGTTCTACTCCAAACGAAGTAATAAACCAAAATATTGAAGAAAATAGACCCAGTAATACAAAAAAAAAATCTTATATATGGAGACAATTTATGACGTTCTGTGCGGAACGCAACTACAAATTAGATGCAGAAAATAGCAACGAAAGATTAGCATTCATTCTAAAAGACTGGGCATTCAATATGCGGAAAATTGATGGTAGTGATTACAAGGAGAGTGTTATTAAAACCATATGGAACACTACTGCAAAATTAGTACAAGAAAAATATTTTTGTGAGTATTAGAGACATATTGATCCCTTCAAAGATATAATGTTCAAGGACGCGAGGGCGGCTCGAGATAGTAAGAGAAAATTGTTGCAAGCTGTACCCGAAAAAAAGAAAATGAGTTCTGTCGCTATGACTTCCGAGGAATATAGAAACATGTGCTTATAATGGGACGAAGACACGCCAGTGGGGCTCCAAAAGTAGTTTTTTCACATAGCTGCAGTAGAGAGGTAACGAAGCAACTTTTTCCATGTTACATTTTTTTAAGGAAGAGACTGACAACAAAGGCTATTTAACAAACATAATTGGATATAACCCGATATTCACCAAAACCCGCCAAGGTGGTGATAAAAACTGTGCAGATACTAAATGGCTTACTCAAAATTTGAAAAATCCTGAAATGTGTCCTATGAGTTAATACCGAAAACTTATATCGAAAAGGGGAATTATTACCAATGACAGACTTTTTCTGACAGTGAATGGCAAGTGGAATAAATATAATAATAATAATTGGTACAAGAATTGCCCTATTGGTATTAATACAATATCAAAATGGACAAAATTAACTCTCTGCAGAAAAGATAGGATCAGACACTAAAAAACTGAAAATAACAAATTGTGCCACTGCAGTTAGTCAGTACAATCCGGCGTTACTGAACAACAAGCTATGAAAATTACTGGACATGGAAGTTCGAACTCGATGAAACCGTATTTACATCTTAGTGCTGAACATCATCAGAATATAGTGAATACTTTTAGGAGTACTCTAAGTACATCAAGTAATAATACCAACAATACATTGTATCTACCAAATAACGGTCATACTATTAAATTTTTTTACAATTGCACCATTTATAATAATGTATTATGTTCGTGTTCGTAAAATAGTATATTAAAGTATAAGTGGATAAAAAGGGCTTTAAAACACGCGCGATTTTTCGAGCACGACGGCGCAGCCGGAGTGCTCGAAATAGAGCAAGTGTTTTTAAGACCAGTTATCCACGAATACTTTACGTTATTTTTTTTTATTGGTGCACTTTGAAATCATATATACTGGTATTATTACTACAAAAAATAGAAATAAGAACTAATAATGCAAGAAGGTTGAATTCGTGATGTGACATCAGTATACCTTTCGTTGTCATGGAAATGAGAAAAACATTCATTTGCAATTTGTTACCAAAGATCAATATTTGTTGTCACCAGAGCTCAAAAATGAATTATTCTAATATCGATTTTTTTAATAGTGAGGCAGAATCGCGGTTAATACCGCGAAAATCCAGTGATATATATAAAAAAGAATATGAAAAGTTCATCAAATGGATGGAGGAGCACATATAAATGAACGAATTGTGAGTAATATTTTATTGACGTTACAAGGTACTCCTGTCAGATCAATAATAAAAAATTTGTCATTTAGACTTCACGTTTCTCGATTTGTTGATGTTGTCATGGTTACCTTTAAAAAACGCGCGTTTTTTAAAGTTCGATTTAAACACGCTGAGGCGTGCTTTAAATGGGTAAAAAGGGGCACCAATAAAATAAAAAATTATTGTTATAGGTAACAAATAATATTTAAAACAAATTGTTTATAGTTAAAATAAATATTTCATGATTATAATTAAATTTGAATTATTTATTATTATTAAATTTCTTCCTCTCATTCTGCCGAATTAAAATTTTTTGATCTTTTATTTTGTTCGTGAAATAGTCTAATAAAATACCAGTCGTGATTGATTTCATCTTACAAGTCTGTCATTTATTTCTAAACTCAACTGAGTTGCTTAAAGAAAACTCGTGGTGTTTTCAAGCAACTCGGTTTGGTTTAGAAATAAATCGACAGACTTATCGCGAAAATTCAGTCACTAGTGGTATTACTACTGAGAAGTGGGGAAAGGGATAGGAGGGTCTGGGCCTTACTACCTGTTATTTCTTTGCATTTTCTGAGAACATTCACCATAGTAATGTGTATTTTTTTATACCATCAGAAAGTAGAGATTTCAACGAAACAAAAAGCACACCGACTTTTTTTAAAAAGCTGATATTTTGACGGGAGAATTTTCGATTGAAAATTACGGTGCTTTTTCGATATTAAGTCAAAATAAGGCGAAAAAATGAATATTTTGAATCAAAACAATTACAGTGTGTTTGGGACAAAAAGAGGTAAGTTTTCACCGAATTTCGTGAATGAAAAAGTCTTTTTGTAAAAGATAAAAATAAAAAACCAAAAACTTGGTTATTTGAATTTTTTACATAAATTTTGAGGTTATGAGAAAAAAGTGTGAACACGAAAGTTGTAGATTACCTACAACTTTGACATTAAACTTTTTTCCATAGGACTTGTAGTTTTGCCGGAAATCGAAATAAACCGTTTTTTACCATTAAAAACTCACCCCCTTCCACTTCCCGACCTCAGATCGCCCGTAAATTATTTTTGTTATATTCTCTTCCTTTTCCAATGGGTTTCATCGTACTATAATTTTTTTTGGTTCCAAAAATTATCGACCTTGGTCTATCAGGAATCTGTGTGGCGATATAAATCTGTATGACGCTAGGAGAAATTATTTTATACTTTTCAGTCAATTTTATAAACATAGTATATGAACTTTTTTTTTTTTTTTCATTTTAACAATTCAGACTTTTTAGTCCGTTTTATAAACGTGGTATATTGAAATAAATATTCACATAATTATTTAAACTTTTTGATCCGTTGTATAAACGTAGTGTATTAAAAAAAATATCTAAATAATTATTCATTTCATTTTACTCTGTGTCGCTCATTGTGCCCTATGAATTTTCCCTTCTGGGAATCCGAACTTTTTGGTGTGTTCTTCCGTTCTATTTTCGGTTTTTTTATATGCACCTCCCTTCCCTATTTTCAGGAGCTTTACATTTTTCTTCATCTTTTCCTTTTTGATTTCCATTGGTTACTGGATTTTTCTCGTTGGTTCTTTTGGACCGTTTGGTTTGTTTATCAACCATGTTTAGATTTCCATATGTTTTTGGGAGTTTTCTGATTTTTCCAATTTTATAACCTCACTTCCTCCCTTGTGCGATGTCTGTGAGGTCGAGAATCGCAATAGGGTTTACTATCGCGGAGCAGACTCTAGATCGCAAAACGACGTCCACTCATCACCGGCATGGAGAGATTGTGTGATCCTAACCTCACTTTTTGTGATCCGTAGAAACAACAAACAGATCAACAGATAGACAAAAAACGAGTTAATATTTTATTGTCATCCAGTTCAGAGCCATTTCCGAAGTTTCAGTCTGTAGCTCATCGGGAAGTTAGTTTAAAATCGATTGCAAGATTTTTACCGGACAGACACATAAGCGAGCTAATAAAAACGTGGTGAAATGGAAAGTAATAATCTCCTTCAATTTCAGAAGTTTGGAACCTTATTTAAGGATGGGGAAAATATAGTTTCTGTCGGTTTCACGTAGCTGTGAGCTGTACGAAATCAGTGGAGTTTCAAGAGATTGAGCAGAACTGAAACTGAAAGAAAAAAACTGTGGCTATACGCTCTCTGATTTCAATATGTATTGAAATTGATGTCACAATGATTGAAAGAATTCCTTTCAGCGAATAACACAAAAACAGTCATGTTTTCGTACAGAAAAACAAATGTATTTTGATAACTGTACCCACCTTTCAAGAAGGGCTCCCACTGATGCCGGGTTCCTCTGAATAGTCTGTTGTTGAATGCCGCACATTGTTCGTATCGAAAGTCTCGACCCGACGGACAATCCTGCAATGGAATTAAAAATGATGATTTTTATGATTTCTCTATAAACATCTTGAGAAATGCAATTCTTTGCAACTGGAATCGTTCACTGATGTTCATCAAAATGAAATGAACATAATATGAAACATGAATGATGTATAGTGCTTCACATGGTCATGATTTCAAGCAATAATTTTATTATTATTTATCTTCTAAGATATACAGTAGAATGAGAATACGAGGGCGGTTCTGAAGTTGTTACAGATAAACACTTTTTTTTTAAAAAATACTACTAGTCTTTTTCAAAAACCCCGGTTTATCTATGCGGCTTTTTTTACCCCCCCCCCCCCGGCCCCTGTTAACTTTCGAACCCCTTCGACGTAGACCAATGATATCAAAACCGTATTGAATGATACACCGACACTACTTTTTGAAGTGAAAGACGTTGTTGATTGCTTGATAAAGGCGCACATCGACATTTCAAATAGCATGGGGGATCAATTGGTACATCGATGAAAAGATAATCTGATTTTTTTGAATTTCGTTGAAACATTTTTTCAGAATATGCATTTGAAATGTCAAGTTAACAAAAAACAAAACTATTACGTAGGATTTTTATTTATTTATAATAAGAAGCAGAATTATTGCCAATTTATGAATTAGGTTTTCAAAATGTCCACCTTATGCTTTTCGACAATAAAATATTCGATTCCCGAACATTATGTAACATATCTGCAGGAATACCAGCACACACCCGTGTTATACGTTGTTCACTTCTCCCAAAGAGTCGGATTGTAGCTCATATGCTTTCGCTTTGACGTAACACCATATAAAGAAGTCACAAGGTGTGAGGTCTGGTGATCGTGCCGGCCATTCGATTGATCCACGACGTCCAATCCATCTTATATGTTACATACAGATACTCTTGAACTTGACGTTGGAATCGAGGAGGGGCCCCGTCTTGCTGGAAAGTGATGTGTTCCTGGAATTTGTTCTCATTTTCTTCTAGTATAAGTGAATGAATTATTTCTTGTAGCTTATTCAGGTATAAATTACCGTTTAACTTTTCTTCCAGAAATGAAGGACCAACAGTATGGTTTCCTAGAATTCCCGCCTAGACATCCAGTTTCTATGGGGTGTGTGACCTTCTCGGAAGATATGGGGGTGTCGCTCCAGTAGCGCACATTTTGTGTACCCACGTTCCCGTTCAAAAAAGTACTTTCATCTGAAAAACAAATATTCCTAAAGTGATTGCGGTTCCCGGCCACCTTCTCCATCATTACTTCACAGAATTCAATCCTCCGGTCTGGGTCGTTTTCTTTGAGTTGGTGTGAGATCACCAACTTCTATGGATGGAATTCGTGTTCCTTCAAATAATTAGGTTGGAACATGATGTGGAAAATCAGTATAATACCACTTTTATCACAGAGATTGGTCACTGAAAACAATAATTCCGTTGAAAAACAATATTTTTTCCATTAATTTTTCGTTGAAAATGACCGGCCACATGCATCAGTCCAGTTTTCCATATCATCCTTCAAAGTGAAATGATCCTCGCAGCAGAACAATTGTGTTTTTGTTGGTATGTATGTGCGACGAGGAACAAAAAACTTTTTTTCTTTTTCCTCCGAAGGGCACGCAAAAAAATAATTTTTGCGGTGTCTTTCATGTTGTAGAGAAGAGTAGAGTTTATTGGCCACATTACATATTGAATACATTTGTAGGTAGGTCTTTTGAAATAAAAGGTATTTCTATATCACCGAGTTAACATTATGATTGAAAAGAGAAAACACAATGCAATCTAAATAAAATGAATCGAAGTATCACCAAGTCAACATTATTGTAAAACAAAACACAATTAAACGTGAATAGAATTAATCAGAGCCCACATGGTTGAGTGTTTTCACAAATCCCCGTTCGTGAATGCATATATGAGAAACCCATTTTCCGAGTAAAAAGGGTTCTTCAGTAAAGAAGATTCAACTTTTTGTTAGAAATTGTGGAAATTCGGCCTTCTTTATAAGTTTTATCACATAATGTAATTTTCCAACCTTTTTTTTAACTTTCCCAAATACCCATTTTGTTTCTCCAATATAATACCTACACTCTACTGTTTCTCCCTCTTTCAGAATTCATATTTTCTTTCCTCTATTTACATCTATACAGTGCTTTTCAAAAGTCCCTCCCTGGAACGATTATACAAAAACAAGTGAAATTTGGAAACTGAATATTAAAAGTTGTAAACTTTCCTGAAAGTGATGATAGATGACGAAATCGTCAAAGATGAAGTTACAAGGCCATTGTGAACAATAATTTTAAATGGAACCCTACGGCAAGCGACACCTCTTTTAAAAGGTATCGAAAAAACCTATTCAATGATACTAATTTTGTTTGTGTTTATGGTAGTTTTGGCAACTCGCTTTTAAAAAACGGGAAGCTGTGATGAATTAAATCAGTTAATACTAAAATTCCAAATTGAAGCTCCGCCTCTGGATAGTTGAAAAATAAGCTGACGTTTTTGTTAGTCTCCCTAATTCGACGTTTTTGTAATTGTCCAAGTTTTTGTACATTTAATAATTTGTGTATTGTTGATCGAACATTTTACTGTTTTAGCAGCTTTTGGTACTTTTAATATTTTTGTTCATTTTAATAATTTGTTAAACTGTTGTGAGCCGAACGTTTAAGTGCTTCAAGAAGCGAAATGGTACGTGCTTCAGATCGCCCCGTTTCGAGGACTTATTTATGGGAGCTTCTTCGTAAGTTTGAAACAACGGGTAGTATTAATGTTTTTTTTTCTGTGGGGGTACCCTAAATCGAAGGTTAACGCCACTGAACCTGACAATATTGACGTTTTAAAACAACGTATTGTTGCAGAATGTGAGGCTGTTTCCGCAGACACATTCGCAAAAGTACGAGAAGAGTTTAAAAATAGGATATTTCACGGTCAGGAAGTGAATGGAGGTCACTTCGAGCAATTTCTTTAAGTAGATACTGATTCTTAAACCTGTAATTAATATCATACTGAATGGAATTTAAATTTCAATGTTTACTAATGAGCCATTAAAACTGCCATAAAGACAAACAAAATTAGTATCATTGAATAGGTTTTTTTGAGTAGATACTGATTCTTAAACCTGTAATTAATATCATACTGAATGGAATTTAAATTTCAATTTTACTAATGAGCCATTAAAACTGCCATAAAACAAAAAAATTAGTATCATTGAATAGGTTTTTTTGATACCTTTTGAAAGAGGTGTCGCTTGCCGTGGGGTTCCATTTAAAATTATTGGTCATAATGACCTTGTGACGTCATTTTTGAGGATTTCGTCATTTATCATCACTAGTAGGGAAGTTTACAACCTTTAATATTCAGTTTCCAAATTTCACTTGTTTATGTATAATCGTTCCAAAAATAAGAGGGGGGGAAAGGACTTTTGAGAAGCACTGTATAATCTTTTTGTTCTGGAATAATGAAATCCAACCGTTGTCTTATTTTTCTGTTGAACATTTGTTCTGAAGGATAAATCTTTTGAATGCTATGTGGCATATTTCTGTATTGCATTAGCAATTGTTGTAATGCAGTATGAATATCTATGTCATATCTAAAAGATTTCAATGATTTCTTTAGAGTTTGTACAAAACGTTCAACCTGTCCATTTGTAGATGGATTATAAAGTGCTGTGAACTTTGAAGTAACCCCATTTATTTCCGAAAAATTTTAAAACTCTTTTGAAATGAAAGTGGGCCCGTTGTCTGAAACAAAATACTTGGGTATTCCGAATGTGGCGAATATTTCTCTACACAGTTTTATTATTGTAAGTGCAGTTATAGTCTGAACAATTCTAACTATGGGCCATTTTGTAGAAGCATCAACTAATATGAAAAAAATATGACCTGCAAAATCTGCATGTACTCTCTGGAAAGGTGAATTTGCAGGTTTCCATAAATGGACATCTACCTTTTCGTGATTGTTTTTTACAGAGTTACAATTTGAACAATTTATAGCTAATTCAACGAGAGAAATAGTAAGAACATATGTGACATTCAGAATTCACTAGGCGCCGAAAGAAACATCAGAGAGGACCTACATCGAAATGGATATCTCAAGATACTCCTGGAAGAAGTACTGAAACTATTCGAAAGAACCAAATTATACGAAGAACAACAACAAAGCCCAGTTAACTACTTTCCATATATCAAGAGTGTCTTCAAGTCGAGGAGATTATGTGAATCGGAGCCAAGAACATCAATCCAAGAGCTGCTACTAATCCAGCAGTACTTACGAAGCTTCCTCACCAAACGGAAATTGAAATAAGCCACCTATATCGAAGCCAATGACGCTTTCAGTTAGCAAAGCATTGAGATCAGGAATGTATGAAAACATCTCATTGTTTGCTCCGCTGCACTGACAGACCTAAATAATACCAGGTAGTTTCGTGAAGACGATTGCAGATACAAACGATCGAAACGTCAGGAAAATCCTTCGAACCCATTAGGACGATGGACGTCCGAAACGAGAGTTATCAAGCTACCACATCGTGTACAAGCTTAGAACAAATAATATTCCGATTACAAAAAAAATCGAGACAACTCAACTGAATAATTCCTCATTAGAATAAGCTTGAAAGAAATGAATGTATTCACTAAGTTTAAAGGAAGCACTGATAATTGTAGATCGCGAGCTCCTTGTTACATTTTCAATGAATTCGCATAAAATAAAATAAAATAAAACATTTTTGAATGATTGAATATCACTGCCTAGTGATATTCAATCTTCCTCTGAGTGATAAACTGATGTTCTTCAATGAGTATTTCTGTAGCGATGATGTTTTCAGTGTTTCAGGATCTCCTTCAAACATCCATCTTTCGCTCTTAAAATCTCGAAATCAGTAACTATGACTAGCCGATTACTATTTTCAGCAACTGCTGAGACTGAATTCTGATGACTTTCGTTTATAAGTTGAAATATATAATTTAAAATATATTCCAAATTCAATTCTGTAAAATTTCCATTAGAGACTGTGGAGAAAAGAGGGTGACAACTGATGCAAATAATGTTGTTTTTATTTCTGGTGTGAGATTCTTGATGATGATTGAGAATTGTTTATGTACAGTCTCGTATCGCTAGTAAATTACCCTTCCGTCTATAATTTGTCGTCGTCGATTTAGAGATTAAATAAATAAATATGGCTAGTCAAATGATCGATGTCCGTTAAGTGTAAAGAAGTTTTCCTACCAGATGCTGATTGCTGATTTTCACCACATATGAGCCCTGAACCAACATATTGCTATGTTCCGGATCTGTACTGGGTATATTTTCAGTCGATTGATATATTGACTAATGAAGTTTATGTTTTTATGAAATTATTGTGATTGAACACTACTTGAACTAAATATTTGGAAGGTGTCTCGGATGACCAGAAAATCTTTTTGTGGAACATTACAGCGAAATTATTTTTGTTCGACAGACGTACCCACAACACAACTATATTTGTTCCTCCAATATCAAATATAGTTGTGTTGTGGGTACTTCTGTCGAACAAAAATAATTTCGCTGTAATGTTCCACAAAAAGATTTTCTGGTCATCCGAGACACCGAATAAATAAATTCGATCTTGGTATCTTGGCCTTTCTACTGAAGACATTGGAGGAGATTGTGACAACTTTATTAGATTCGAAGTAGTGGTGATAGTGTTCAGTTCAGCTTGAGTACACAACTTGCAGATCAACAGAAACCACAGAATTTGCGCTCATCGGAACCATCCAGAAATCACAAAGATATTATCTTCTTCTTAGACATAGAGAGACGCTGCTATGTGCGGCGCCGGTATGGCATGGGGTGATGAGGTTTAAGACCTACAAGGCAGAGGCTGGCACTGATCCGGGTGGCTAGCGCTAGCACTCTAGGTCATCGCCTCAGCAGTACCAATCCAAATCCAATCCAAAAGTACTTTATTATCATTATACACACATATTTCTTACATAACTAAAACTAATTACTATTAACACTATATACATTCAACTTCCTGTTCCTCCTCCGGGTGGTGGGTGGTAAGGGGAGGGAAGATTGTGGCTTTTGTGGGGGGACTAATTGACTGTCTCCTTGCCCTCCTAATGGGGCGAAGGGACAGCCCCTGCTGCTGTTAGCAGGTGCCTGACGGTTTCATAAGTTTTGTTATGTTTGGGTTACTTATGTATCTAGACGCCTCCTGCCTAGGCTTATGCGTCCTTCGCTTATTTAATTTATATAAAAATTAGAAACTAGATTTCAGGTAAGATATTTGCAATTAAGCTTTGGTCTGTCTGGAAAAATAATAAAAACCAGCTAGTAGAAATGATGTTTTGAAGGTATTACCCAATTGGGTTCAATACTATTATTTTAATTCGTGTTTCGAATTTTGAGTGACTGGTTCCTACTCTATCTCCCTGTAGAGCTCTAAGTTTTGATATATCACCCCATGCTTCCTTCTCTGGTCGGCTCGCACATTGGTGATTACTGCTGTGAGCGGACTCTTGGGGATGTGGTATCTATAAAATTTATCCGATGTTTTAGTTATAAAATCATCAAGTTTTTCTACATTTGCTATCTCGCGCAGATCATCCAGCCGGATGTATCTGTTACTATTCGTAACAATACGGAGTGCTTTGTTTTGCAACCTTTCCAGTCTCGACATCTGCGTCTTGGAAAGGCTACAAAATACCGGGCAAGGGTATGTTATAGCCGGTCTAATAATTTGCTTATATATCCGAAGCTTGTTATCTAATGACAGGCTGGAATTACGTGCAATGAGGGGATACGTTCGCTTTATCGCGGCCGCTCCCCTCTGTAATGCCAGCCCTATGTGCTTGTGCAAGCTCATACGCTTGTCCAGCTGCACTCCCAGGTATCGCACTGAGGGCCTCTCCGTCACTTTGCTTTCTCCAATCCTCAACTTCCCGAGGATCTTCACATTGGTGAGTTTCCTCGTGAAGTTGATGACTTCGGTTTTCTCCGAGTTAAGCTTAATCTTGTTCTTCCCCATATATGGCATGACCAACCGATCCAGATGAATCTGGAGCTGCATAGCGGCCACTTCGCTCTGGAACGAGTGGGCATAGATCGCGGTGTCGTCCGCGAACATAGCCGTACTCGTCCGAGCGAAGGTCGGAGGACCCCTGTGGGACCCCTGCTCCAACTGTATACTCTGGCGAGATAATTCCATTTACGTTAACCCTAAAAGTCCGCCCAATCAGGTACGAATCCAGGATTTTCGTTAGGTATAAAGGCATGCCTGCCTCTGCCATTTTAATGATAAGCCCTTCAATCCAGACCGTGTCAAATGCTTTCTTTGTGTCCAACAGAACCATAACTGTGTTGTGGTCCCTGTGGAATGCTTCCTTCACCCCGTGAACAACCCGGGCTACTTGCGAGGTAGTTGAGTGACCTCTCCTGAACCCGAATTGTTCAGGCGGGATGATTTTCCGACTTTCCTCAAAGCTCACAACACGACTCAGAAGGATCTTGTCGACTACCTTGGCCACCACGCTGAGAAGCGAAATAGGCCTATAGCTGTCGATGCTATTTTTGTTCTTGCCTGGTTTTAACAGGGGAACGATTTCTGCTTTCTTCAGACAGTCTGGTAATACTGCCATTTGATGATCGCATTAATTATGTAAATCAACTGGACTACTGACTTTCGCGGGAGATTCTTGAGCAGGACGGCGTCCAACTTATCGAGGCCCGGTGCCTTGTTCCTCGGCAACTTATTGATCACCCTCAGAACTTCTTCGTAACTTGTAAGTACTTTCTGTAGTTCTGAGGGTATCAACATTGCCGGGGGAGTTTCTCTAATATAGTTTGCAGCATTGGTTATTCTCCTGTGCACTTACTAGGGGCAAAGAGGGTAACGATATACGAAAGAGGAAAACCAGGAAGCACCAGGAAGCAAGGAGACGACAGGTAAGAGCTGAAGTGGTTGCGAGATGGCAGCAGGAATGGAATGCAGAGACCAGGAAGGCCAAGTGGACCTGGCGGATAATAATTTGAAGTGGGAAAATCACATAACCTTCACAATAAAAAAACTTCAATTTGGTATATAAATTCCAAAACCTTAAAGACATTCTTAACAAAGAACAACAAATAAAAGTCCACTATGCGCTTGTTCAACCTAATTTGACCTATGGTATAATGGCGTGGGTGAAGTTGGGAAAACAATATTGAATAAACTCTCAATGATTAAAAAAAACTCCTGAAAATTATGTTCAATGAAAAAATAAATCAGTCATCAGACTCTTTATTCAACGAAATTGGAGTTTTCGATAAAAGGCAACAATATTTTTTCAAATGCAATATATGGCAATACAAACATCGAACAGAAATGAACACCCTATAACACAATTACGAAACGCGAAACAAAAAACCACGTATTCACTCACCCCCTTCCCCCCCCAGAACCTTGAAATCAATTAGACAAAAAAATTGTACATATCTAGGACCTAAACTTTTTAATTCCCTTCCTACCAATCTGAAAGACGTGGCCCCCTGATCAATTCCATGATCTGATGGATGAAGTGAATATAATTATTATTATTAAATCAGTCTCTTGTATGTATGTGTGTATATTTTCCTATCTACTAGCCCTTCTTTTATTAGCCTTTTGTATCATATTATTTTCTCTACTGTTACTCATAGCCTTTTTTGCTTGCTTATATTATATATCATATAAGAGGGATTATCATTTTAATTATCATTATATTGTATGTCATGCCTAAACTATATTGAATTAACTCAATTATCTATAATATATTTTCCAGTATTCGTTTTTTTATTGTCTTTCAACTCTTATTCCATTTTTTATCACATACAAGAGATTAACATATATCGCTTATGTGATTATTGTTTATTTACAGTTTATTTATATGTATTACTGCATCTATTTTTCATATTGCTACTTTTGTAAAAAAATTGTAAATTACCTTTTTTTATATTATTATGAACAAAAAATACATAATTGTCAGTTTGAACTGACAATTACTCATAGTTGCTTGTCTGAACTGACAATTATGTATAAGAACTGACAATTATACATAATTACCAGTTGAAACTGGCAATTGTTGATATTTGCCAGTTCAAACTGATAATTATACATGATTGTCAGTTTAAACTGGCAACTATAATAAAAAAAATTGCATGTCCGTTCAACGCTTTCGTAGCAAGTAGATCGATGTTAATCTATTAGCATATGGGAATTGACCAAATACAGGTCAGTTTTGGAAATTTATTCTGATTCCTGTAGTATGAAGATCCGAATGAAGTTCTGCTAACGAATAATACTGGGTTTTCAGAACCACCTCAAAAGGACCGATATTATAATGTGTATTATTATTTTCTTCGTATAGGTATCAACGAAACAAAAGAAAAATGAAATCGTTTCTATGTTAAATAAATTGACCGACCAAATCAAATTTCGCAGGGTTCCACATAGGAAGAGATCCCAACGATGATCACATATTTTCACTTCACATCCGCTGTCGCTGTTCATTGAATTATTTGGGTATGTATTCGTATTGGACCCATCCATAGAAGTTCAAGATCCACTCAAGCGCGCTGCCCACTAGACATATGCTGTCCCACTAATGGCCATATAAAACAACAAACCAGTGGGAGTGCCGTAACTCTCATCAAATTCATGAAATATTACAATACCTTCATTGTCAATAGATAAGCCAGTTTACGTATCAAGTACAAGGTGTAGCCTTCCACATTATCTAATTTACATCTTGTCGATCGATATAGAAAGCAATCGAGATGAGATCGAAAGTGGACGGATCAACTAACCTGACTATTGCATAAGTGAATCCTCTTATAGAGTCCTACACAGCCGTTGGGTTGTCTGGCCATTTGACGTCGTCTTCGTTGTCTCCTAGCAAACCTGTGAAAAATTCAACGTTAGTCCAGGTAAAATAGTTTTGAACTCAAATGAAAATACTGAATTTCTGGTAGTGCATTTTTCCAATTACATGTTTCTTTATATTATTTGCGACCGAGAACCGAAAAAAATCCTCAAAATACCAAAGTAAAAGATTAGTAAAATCTTGTTTTAATTAGGAAATTCAGAAAATTCACAATTAATATCCCCAAAATGTTCCAGGATATGCAAAAAACTGCAGATTAATTGAAATTTTGCAGTGATAGCAACAGTGGCGTAGCTAGGTGAACAAAATAACGGTGCAAAAAAATTAGGGCCTATCTGAACTCGTTGGGTTTAATCAAGTGAAAAATATGAATAAGTTTTAAAAGGTGCAAAGCTTCTTCATCATCAGCTCTTTATAGCAAAGCAAAGTTAGTTATGTAACGTAGTTTGTGATAGTGGATAACAATAAAAAAATATACAATAACGACTATAATTGATCTGATTGTTTTATGACATTTCTAGAAACCGATGGAAACTTTTAATTCAAATCCTTCATGTACGTTTTGGCCAATCAAAACATTACTATAGTGGGAATATTCTACCTAGAATATTGCCGCGGGAATAATTGGAGGAATTTTGTTTTTATTCTCTGACAACGTATATTTCTAATTTGACGTCTGTCATCAATTCGCATGAAAAGTGAAACATGAATCAAAACTGGTTTAGTACATTGTATCATTGCGCGAGAAAATGTTAATGATCGTAACATCAGATAATAATCCATAGAATACCACACGAGAGTTCGATAAAGTAGAAAATAATTCTCCAGATTTTTTTCTCAAACTTGTTGCCATTTGGCAATAGCTACTCGAGCCCGTTGGGCTCTCGTGTCTATTGCCTGGCAACAAGTTTCCGAAAATCTATCGAATTATTTTCACTTTATTCTCACCCTCTTGTGATATTACAACTGATAATAAGTATTGGTTTTGGGCAATAAAAGGAAAGTAGATAAAAATTAAATGATTTATTATATGTATGGAGATCGAACCTATCTACTGACTCATAATAACTATGCTACAGACAACAAAATCATAATTTGGTTTAGTTTTTTCCTAGCTTCAGTTTTCGCAACAGTATCAATGATGAAAAGGGAAACATTCTCAATTGAATATTGATAGAAAGATTTTTCTGTGAATTGAAAACTCCACGATTAAAATGAAGTTATTTTTTGTGAATGTCTAACAGAAAGACCCCACAAGAGGTTACCTTGACGATGGAAGATAGTGACTAAGGTTTATCTTTCAGTCGCAGATGATTCCACATCTGATTTTATGAACATCCTGTTTATATTTTCAACAAATCAAAGTATCAATGACTTCGGTTGAAGTGACAGGAATTGTTTAAAATACTAACACTGCTGTAAATGCTACCGTAAGGTCACATTCTAGCACTCCATATTTAGTTATTATTTGGACAGTCCATGCCTGGGACAAATCAGGTAGAACTAGGTGTTAAATATAAAAAAATTGAAGTGTACAATTGGATAGAATGTACTTCCTTCGAAAAACACAAAAATTTCAAGTATTTTGACACATCTTTGATAAACTACATTTTTGCATACTACCGTATAAATTGAAATGTAACAATAATCCATAGTCCTATAAACGAAACTTACAAAAACAAATGATGAATCGGCGGAGTATCAGTCAACTCAATCTTCAAAATAAAAATCGTTAACTATAAAAATATTCTTGGATGCCGGGACTAAATCATTGAAGACATGGAAAATGCTGGTAGCGATTCTTATGAATAAACCTGATTGATGAGCCTTATCTTGTCTAGTCCGAGTGGGAGTAAATGGAGTCACGGTATTAGTTGTCACGGTGAAATAAGAAGAAAAAAAAATCTCCCATTGTTGCATGAATTGAAGTACTTTGTTGTTGACTGTTAATGGTTTCTATACTCTTCAATATATCATCCATGTGCCGGGTGAGTTTTCTGTATAAATAAAAGAGTGAGTGGAGAAAAATAAATAGTTGAGAAAGGAGTACACAAAATTTTATAATTTCCCATTGTATGTCTCATACTGAAGAGAGTACTAAAATGTGCTGAATTTTTATATAATATATAATCATCATGTTTTATTGAACTATTTTAACATCCCTATATAAGGAGTAGTGGTTAATAGAACTTCCGCTATATATTTTCTTCAACGGGGTTGTTTGTCAAAGATTTGACCATTATTTCCTAAAGTGGCCAATAGACTCTTTTTATTTATATTAATGTATTTCCGTATTTGAAATCATAGTGTAGCGACTGCATTTAAAAACCATACGCATTCTACGAATTTGGAGTTTTGGAGAACTAGGTACCGATAATGCAACCAAGGTAGGTATTCAATTTCCTTACATTAATATATTAATATTTTCACTATTGATACCGATAGTATTCAAATAACTTAACAGATCATTCGGCTTATATTTCGATGGTCTGATAATTATTTTCCTTTGATAAAATTAAGTTTCAGTTTATTCACTTAGAGAAAATTTTCGATATTATTCAGTGAGTTGTTCATAGTTGCATGTGCATTCTCAATATTATCATCATAATCAAACCCCAAGATATCATCAGCTA
This sequence comes from Gonioctena quinquepunctata, assembly GCA_018342105.1. Taxonomy (NCBI): domain Eukaryota; kingdom Metazoa; phylum Arthropoda; class Insecta; order Coleoptera; family Chrysomelidae; genus Gonioctena; species Gonioctena quinquepunctata. The sequence goes on from JAFIRS010004501.1 coordinate 36,299, forward strand.
ACAGATTCAAAGAATGTGAATCTGGTATACAGGGTGATTCAAAAGTACTTTGACAAACTTCAGGAGGTGATTCCTCACAATATTCTAATATGAATTGTCCAAATAAATTTATGTCCGGAAACGCTTCGTTTTCAAAATACAGGGTGTTGAAGTTTAATTTTTATTTTCGTTTTTTTTAAATACATTTTCAAATACTGACTGACCTTAGTGAAACTAAAATTTGAGCGAACTTCTAGCACATTTTTCGGTAGAAAAATCAATTCCTCTATCATATCTACGAAAAAATTACTACCCCTGTGACAAGTCGCTATAAGCAACCGTTTTCTAGATATTTGGACTTGCAAATTTCAAGTCGATTATTTGATAATCGATGCCTGTTGAAGTTATAACCATTATTTTGCATTTTTCACAATAATGCTTAGGAAATGAATTTGACGTTTAAGTAGTTTTGGTAATTACATATTAGGTGACAGTTAAACGTTTTGTTGTTTTGTTGAAGTTTCGGTAAGTTTTAAAACACTAATTTTGAAAAAATGGATTATTTAAACAATAATGCTCATTTAGCCGATATGCATTTCGTTTATGGCCTTGCGGGTGGCAATGCGCGCGAAGCAAGATGTATTTACCAAGAGCGATTTCCTATTCGAGTACTGCCTTCAGCTCCAACATTTACCAGTCTTTACCGTCGTTTGGCAAAAACAGGTACCTTTAAGAGGGCAGCTGATATTATTGGAAGACCACAAGCAGTCCGAACCCCAGAATTGGACGAAGATGTTTTGAACGCTCTCGAGGAGAATCCAAAAACAAGTACAAGAATAATTGCTGAAGCTCTCAATTCTACTCAGTCCACAGTTTGGAGAATTATCAATGCTCAACAATTTTAGAAGTTTTTTTGCCACGAGACTTTCCCCAACGCATTACAATGTGTCAGTGGTTTTTGAGAAAATTGGCTAGAAATCCTCAATTTTTAAGATACGTACTCTTCACGGACGAGGCAAACTTCTCCCGAAATGCTATCACAAACTTTCATAACAACCATGTTTGGGCTCTGGGAAATGCGCAGGCAGTTAGTAAAAGACATTATCAGTATCAATTTTCTGTAAATGTATGGGCGGCAATAATCGATAATTACTTGATAGGTCCTTTCTTTCTTCCGTTCCGACTGAATGGCGCAACTTACAGAGACTTTTTAGAAAATGAATTGCCGGGACTACTTCAGAATGTACCATTAGAAATTAATATCCTCAAGTGGTTTATGAATGATGGGGCTCCGGCTCATTTTAGCGTTGTAGCCAGGGAATTCCTTAACACTGTCTATCCAAATCGATGGATCGGTAGGGGTGTAGAAGAACCCAACCAGGCGTGGGCACCAATATCCCCAGATCTAAACCCGCTAGATTTTTATTTTTGGAGACATTTGAACTCACTAGTTAATGAAACTCCAGTACGAACGAGAAAGATCTAAGAAACCGAATAGTAGACGCCTGGGAAACAATAAGAAACACACCAAAAATTTTTGAGCGGATATGAGATTCAAAGAATGCCTGTATCTTTGCTGAAGGTGGACACTTCGAACAATTTATTTGAATACAATTTAGTTTCCTTCATTTTATTTTTATCTACGTATTCAATTTTTTTTTTTTTTAAATGTTGATATTTCTTGCAAATTTTATTTAAACAAATACAGATTCTGCTCCCTTGATACAAAAAAAAAATTCAAACGAGTAAAAATAAATAGAATAGGTGACGCCTCCTACAAAAAACCAAAACTACTTACTTAAACATCAAATTCATTTCCTAAGCATTCTTGAGAAAAATGCAAAATAACGGTAATAACTTCAACACGCATCGATTATCAAATAATCGACTTGAAATTTTCAAGTCCAAATATCTAGAAAACGGTTGCTTATAACGACTTGTAACAGGGAAAGCTTTTTTACATAAAAATGTGGTAGAAGTACGCTCAAAAAGTTATGAATCTTCAAAAAAGAAAAAGACGTGTAGGTGGCGCCCCCTACGAGTAAGATCAAAAATAACATCGGGTTCGAATTCGACACCTCAAAAAACCGCTCAATACCAATTTTCGAAATACTGACCTTAACCAGTATTTCGAAAGTTATTTACAAAAAACGAACATAAAAATAAAATTTTAACATCCTGTATCTTGGAAACGAAGCGTTTCCGGACATATATGTATATGGACAATTCATATTAGAATATTTTGAGGAATCACCTCTTGAAGTTTGTCAATGTACTTTGGAATCACCCTGTATAGTCTCCTCATCTACACACTTCTCTCAGCGATGCTCCTACCTCTTCAACCCTTCCAAGTAGTATTCGGAGTCTTTCTCTGCAAAATAATTGCCTTCTTATTTGATGAAAATCTATGTCTTCCAATCGCAACATTTAGATTGAGGAACAGAGCTGGTGAGTAAGGAGGGTGGTCAAATAGTTCAAACCGTTGATTTTCGTGGTGTGAGACGGCGCATTGTCTTGGTGAAATTTTTTTCTGCAAATATGGCCCTTTTTCTGCAATTTCTGCCTTCAGCTTGTCAAGTAATGATGCGTAGTAGTATACTCCTGTAATGGTAATTAGGATAATTCCATGAATATCCCAAAAAACAGTCGCCATCACTCGTCATACTCATAGCCTCTGCTGTCTCTGTCACACCATAGAGGCAAATTAAAACGAAATCTTTTGGCCGACTGCTCAGTAGAAAAACCAAACGAAAATAAACTTTATAGAAACTTCCTGACAAATCTTATCCGAGAAACCAAAAACAAATTCTATACATATATAATCAGAACGAAATTACGAATAGTGCAAAAAATGAAACTACTAATTATGATATTGAAGATGAAGACAAACATAAAATTTTGTTAGGTAAATAAAGGCGAACTTTTTCAATAATTTTTTCGTTGAAATTGGTAGAGATATGGCAAGTAAAATGGAAAAGCCCAACATTATAGAAAGCCGCAACAATATCACCAACTCAATATTCCTACACCCAGTAACAAGAAACGAATGGATCGATATCATTTCTGGATTAAAAAATAATACTTCTGCTGGTCCCGACAACATCTCTGTGTTCTTTATCAAAAAGCTCGTACTTCATAGAACCCATATGTCACATTTTGAGTTCAATATTTGATGTTGGAAAAATACATAAATCTTTCAAAGACTCAATCACAACACCAATTTTTAAGTCAGGCGATGAACAATTTGCAACAAACTTTCGACCCATAACTCAGATTAACAATTTTTCAAAAATATTCGAAAAATGTCTCAAAAATAGAGTTATACAATTCTGCAACAATAACAGAATTTTTTCAAAATCACAATATGGTTTTCTGGAAAACAGATCAACCGACAACGCAGTTTTTGGGATTGTTAACCAAATCAACAACTGTTTCCAAAATCAAGAAAAATGCATAACGGTGTTTTTGGATTTGGCCATGCATTTGATACTGTCGATCATAATATTCTCATTCAACGTCTAGCTGAGGAATGTTGCTTTGGAAATATTTGAGGACAATTTGACAAACAGAACAACATCTTCAGAATTTCTAGCTTCAAAGGTAAAATAACTCCATTTGCTGATGACACAACTACCACTTTTGTTGGAAAAACGTGGGAAGAAGTATACACTCAGGCTGAGATAGGCATCAAAATGATTTTCAACTGGTTGAGTACTAATTTACTGAGTGTCAATGTCAAAAAAACTCCAACTACTAGAAACCAACCGACTAGAAAAATTATAAAAATCCACAAAACATCTTGTGCGAATTTTCACAATTGTAGCTATACTCCTATATATGAAACGGACACAATAAAATACCTAGGAGTAATAGTGGACCAATCTCTTCGGTGGTATAAACACATTGATTATACAGTAACTAGACTACGTAAATCAATCTATAAATTTCATCAGCTTAGGAATATAATAAACAGGAAAATGATACTGATGGTGTATGATGCCTTGGCTAACTCCATAATACGTTACTGTATAATAGTATGGGGCGGTACCTTCAAGACATCGCTAGTTGACTTAAAAGTGATTCAAAAGTCATTAATAAGAATGATGATGAAAAAGATCGGAGGTATTGTGTATGATGAAACTGGATTATTCGGAGTTAGAAAACTTTAAATTTTTCAGAGTTTACTATGGACTGCTAATTCTTCAATTACATTTGTACAGCATGCATTCAATACTCGTACCAGTTCAGTTAAGACCATGAATGTTCAACGCTGCAGACTCATGCAAAATCAAAAATTGATATCGTATCTTGGACTAACATTTTACAATACTCTACCTGAATCATTGAAATGCATGAGAAAAATATTCATATTCAAAAGACAGTTGAAAAAAATTGTTGATATTAATTATGATATGCTTCTACTGATACTTGAATAAGGAATAACCATTATTAGAGGTGCCTTCCAGAGCGAATCACAAACAGATCTCTCTCTCTCTCTCTCTCGTACTCTCTCTTCTTCACTATCTATCTCTTTCCTTCTCCACCCTGCAATATTAATATGTCTGGTTATATAGGATTAGAATCACTATTTTGTTTGCTGGCTACAATACAAGCTTGCTTAAGTAGCCGAAACTTTCAAACTCTCATTTGTTCTCCTAGGACTATGTAATCTTTATATTTATATGTATATATGTATATATATATATATATATATATATATATATATATATATATACAAAAATAGGTATATTGGGGTAAGCAGCAATGAAAAAGTAAACTCTTTAAGGTTTATCCAAGCTTTCGGAAATGTTTATTTCCATCATCATCGTTTTATTCCTCGATCAACATTTTTTTTCCTTTTGTATCACTATGTTAGATGAATATGTTTAACATCATTGAAACCAACGTCAACAAAGTTTCTCCCTGATGATGGAAATAAACCTTAAAGAGTTTAAATTTTCATTGCTGCTTACCCCAATATCCCTAGTTTTGTACCTAACTAGTCAGCAAATACTTCCCACACACACATATATATATATATATATATATATATATATATATATATATATATATATATATATATATATATATATATATATATATATATATATATATATATATATATATATATATATATATATATATATATATATATATATATATATTTTTTCTGTTAAATAATCTGTATCTGTTTTATACCTGAATTGAATAAATCAACTAACTTACTTCGATTCGACGGCCGTCTAGTACCATTTGGTGAAGTTTAGCGATGTTATCGTCAGTGGTTGAAGTTTTTGGACGTCCCGAGCGTTCATCAATTTTGATGAGTACCTTTCAAAAGATGCGCAAACATATTCCCTAGCTTTTGTTATGAAAAAGTTGAACTATAAGGTAAATATTTTTCGAAGCGGTATTGAGATATTTTCAAAAGTGTTTTGGATTTGAATTTTCAACTATTTGATATGTTTATGAAATTCAATAGTTGATTCAAACCAAAAAGAAACCAAACTGTTTCCAGTTTGGTTTTGTTTTTTATCTGAGCCAGATTATATAAAATACTAGAAAGAGTTTTAGGAGATTTGAATTCTTCTCCACCTTTTGGTCGGGGAGATTGAGGATTAGATTATGTTTCTTTTTTCCGACTCATGAATGATTAGTATAATTAATGGCAATTTCGAAATCAATTAATGAATTCTGAAATCTTCCTCTACTTTTTTATTTCCTTCTTGAGTTCAACATAACCTGAAATGCATATATTTCAATCCTTTCGTTTACTGCAAAATAAATAATATTTGTTCACGTTACACCATAACACACTTTTTTGCAATCAATAGATCTATGTATGTTGTATGAACATTGATTGTATTTCTCCCTTTCTCTTTCACGATCTCTCCCTTCATTCTTCGAGATATTTGTTTTTTTTTCTAAATATGGTGAGGTACATATTGACAGTCGACAGGTGATTTACTTTTCCAACATTTACTCCATTCATTTCAGTTTCTATTAGTGAAAGATTCCGAACTAGGCATCTATTACCAACTTTGTAGGAGATGACATCGTGCAAACGGAATGAGAGGCGACACGAGCATTTGACAGGGCTCTGATTTAATGGTTCATTGTTTCGACGCAGTGAAGTGGTCAGGGCGTGAGATAACGTCACTTCCTCTATTCTGTACGCCCGAATATGCACATACCACTTATTGCAAGTATTTAACGATAATTAGCCGTATCTGAATAATGTATGCAGAGTACGTCGGCAACGCATTCTATGTCAAGAGATCTTAGTTTGGATTGAACTAAATTCAATGGAATGAATGGTACACGAAACTCGAAAAGGATTGAATGTTGCATTCTTGAGTTCAATGTGTGTGTGTTTGATCCGATTCTTGAGTTCAATGTGTGTTGAGCCAATGTACCGAGGCGAAAAAAATTAGTGAACAAAAAATCTGTGAGTTTCCGTTAGCACACGAGTATTCAAATATTTCTGATATATGCAGAAAGGAAACTTATCATGTATTTCCATGTCTTTCATCCCGCCCTCCTGGAGCAACATGTAGAAAGCGAAAAAAATTAGTGAACAAAAAGTCTGTGAGTTACCAGTAGCACACGGCGATTCAAATGTTCCTGATGCAGAAAGAAAACTTCTCAACTACTCCCCTTCTTTCGCCCCGTTCTCCTAGAGCAACATGTAGTATTGGTACTGAACAGAATGGGAGAAATATGTTCTTCTTCTTGCTCAATTATATATTTTTTATATTTTTCCCTTTCCTTTCGTTCTATTGAATATTTTGTCCAATGTATTTCTATTTCTTTTTGATATAATTAGATGAGTGAGTGGAGCTTTTCACCTCTAAGCCAACAACTGCAATTTAGAATGTTTTTTTTTCAAATGAGTCTTAAATTGAATTGTTGTGAAATGTTAATTATTCAATCATTCAGACGCCAAAAAGGAATGAAAAAATATTTGATTACTCTCGGTGATTACTTCAGGTGAATACTCCGATATTAAATACTGGAGTATGCACCTGAAGACGATTGCAGATACCAGCTTTCCAAACTTCGTGAAAAACCTTTCAAATCCATTGAGACGATGGACGTCCGAAACGAGAGTAATCAAGTTACCACATCGTCTACAACCTTCAAACAGACATTAAAATGATATATATATATATATATATATATATATATATATATATATATATATATATATATATATATATAATATATATATATATATATATATATATATATTCATTTTCATCTGTAAAATTCAATATTTCCTGGGTATATTCAAATACGTTCAATAAAACCGACCTTTTGTAGTGTAGGTAGACTCTATATTGTAGAAGAATTCAAGGTCAAAGTCGATGTTTCACCGTTTCTTCTCTGTTTCAGCTGATTACACGCATGCTTTGGAAGACTGGTGGAAATAGTTGAAAAAAAATTCATTATCGATTTCAATTCGTTAAAATGTTTCAAGAAATACGTGAGAACACAATAGAAAAGATAAATATATGACATTTGTTCTTCGTTTGTGGTAAAAATAATGGAATGATATGTTTTTCAATGTATTTGTGAATTTAAAAAATCTTTTTTCTCATTATGGAACATTTAAATGCTGTAAAATAATCTTTTCTTGTTATTATCACGTTTCTCGCATTTCAGCAAACTAACTTGTATTCTTATAAGTCAAAAAAATATAAGTAACAAAATAATCGATCAATCTCAACCAAATTCTGTTTGCCTATTTGAAACGTATTTATCCAATAATTCTGAAATTTTAAGCCAACAAAGTGTAATATTTTGAAATTTATTGTCCTTTTCTCACTTTTTTGCACGCCACTTTCGTCGCTAATATTTTTTGCTGAAGGAATAAAATTATTCCCTGGCTGTAATTCAATTCTTTATTTCATACCTAGATGGATAGAAACTCAAACATTGCCCAGGGCGATTATATGCGAATGCCGTATCTAGAAGACCGTCTCCAGAAGCCAGTAAGAATATTCAGCGTATTAATAATAATAATAATAAAATTATTTAATTCCAGTTAGATCATTGTTACATGATATTGGAAGAGTCAATATAAAATAGTCGACATTGTACCGAGTGGGCCAAATTGGACACTTTTAAAGGGAAAGTCCTTTTCAAACTAGATAGATGAAAACTGATGGCTGTGTCTGAGGGTCAATGTTTGTGACAAACTTAATGGTGAAAACCGCATATCGATATCTATCATCGTTTCTGAGTTACAGCATGTTTTTCGAAAATGTGAATTTTCGAAAGTTGCTGTAACTTTTTTCCTGTCAAAAATTCTCTATTTCTATGAAAACATTTCTGAAGCCATTTCTCACGTAGAATTCAATGGTTTGAGTGATTCATATATCTATAGTTATTAATGGAAAATCATTTTTTTAAATGAGACAAACTGTATATTCCTGCATATTTCGATAGAACTTGAAACCGCATATCGATATCTATCATCGTTTCTGAGTTACAGCATGTTTTTCGAAAATGTGAATTTTCGAAAAGTTGCTGTAACTTTTTTCCTGTCAAAAATTCTCTATTTCTATGAAAACATTTCCGAAGCAATTTTTCACGTAGAATTCAATGGTTTTAGTGATTCATATATCAATAGTTATTTATGGAAAAGTCATTTTTTTAAATGAGACAAACTGTATATTCCTGCATATTTCGATAGAACTTAAAATTACGATTAAAAAATGTAGCACACTTGATGTTTTGCTAGAGTCACCTTTGAAATGCAGAGCTTTTAGGTATTTTATGAAACAAGTAGGCAAATGTTTACTGGTAGCTGTCAAATTTCGATTTAAGCAGTAAAGACGCTCCTCTATTCGTGATTTTTGTTCATTTTTCAAAAACATTCGCAATGAAGTATGAGATTGATTTGTTGAAAATGTGAACAGGATGAAAAGGGAAACATTCTCAATTGAATATTGATAGAAATATTTTTCTGTGAATTGAAAAATCCACCATAAAAATGAAGTTATTGTTATGTTATCCTGTTCATATTTTCAACAAATCAATGAACAGGATGTTCGATGTTCATAAAATCAGATGTGGAATCATCTGCGACTGAAAGATAAACTTTGGTCACTATTTTCCATCGTCTTGTGGGGTATTCATGTTGAGAAGGGAAGCATTCGTAATTAAATATTGAATAGAAATATTTTTCTGTGAATTGAAAAATCCACGATGAAAATGAAGTTATTTTTTGTAAATGTCTAACAGAAAACAACTACTGCCTCGGCTAAGGCCACGCTGGACATTGAACTTCATCTGATAGATATTATAAAAAGACCCTAACTCAAAAGAAAAAATCCGAAATGGAAGCGTGAAATAGATTTTCGTCGACAAAAAGACCTAGTGAATGCGATGCATCTCTTGCGTCAATGTAACGAATGATTTCTGGTGACTACTCTCTTTGGGAAACATTCTTCTCTGCCCCATTCATCTTTATGAGTTCTCAATTAGGACTGGAATAGAAAATCAAATAACTATCTGAATAAAAATGCAAATTTTCCATTTTAAATTTTTTCTTTTGAATTAGTGTATTTTCAGAATATCTATCAGATGTAGTTCAATATCCAGCGTGGCTTTAGCCGGGAAAGTAGTTGTTTTCTCATTCTATCAACATTTGATAGCTACCAGTGAACACTTGCTTTCTGTTAAGTGTGCGTTTCAAGTCTATATGAAAAAACCTAAAAGTTCTTCAATTCAAAGGTGACTCAAGCAAAATATCAAGTGTGCTACATTTTTGGAATGGTAATTTCAAGCTCTATTGAAATATGCAAAAATATACAGGTTGTATCATTCAAAAAAATGATTTTTCCATTAATAACTATTGATATATGATTTGGAAAAATAAATTACTGAAACCATTTAATTCTACGTAAGAAAGCGCTTCAGAAATGTTTCCATGGAAACAAAGAATTTTTGACAGGAAAGAAGTTACAGCAACTTTTCAAAAATGCACATTTTCGAAAAACATTCTGTAACTCAGAAACGATGAAAGATATCGATAAGTTTGTCATAAAAATTTACCCGCAGACACAGCCATCAGTTTTCATCTATCTAGTTTGAAAACAGGACTTTCCCTCTAAAAGTGTCCAATTTGGCCCACTCGGTACATACATACGAAACAAATTAAAAATCTCTCACATCACAGAAACACAGTTTTAAAATTTTATGAAAATGAAATTTAAGTGGATATTCAATGACTAGTAACTAATGAATTAATGCACCATTATTAATCCTGTAAAAATTCCCTCACTTTATAGTAACATTTATTTACTAGATGTTTTCTCAATTTATTTTTGAATATGTTATAATTATTTTCAATTGCAATTTCCCCGGGTGATTGATTGTAAAGTGGAATTGCTAACAATGTTCCTAATAAATTTGTTATTTCTGACCTTACTAATTTAGCATTATAAATATTGATTTCTGGGGCTATACCATCACTTTTGATGGAGTATTGCATCATGATGTTTTTTTTGTGATTATAATTTATTTTCTGTGTAATCTGGGTCCAGACAATCGAAGGCTTTTGTGAGGTCGAAAAATAGTGCACCTACGAGCAATTTTCGATCAATATCATTTATAAATATATTCTACAAATTTGCTGATGGCTCTCTCCGTCGATCTACCGGGGTAAAAGCCGTTTTGCGAATCTTTGATTTGTCAAAGTAAGATAATAAACTTTTGTATATGGTTCTTTCGATTATCTTGCTGATTACACTAGGTACAGTTATTTGCCTATAATTGTCCATAGAGAGAGGCCCATCTCCCAGTTTCAATTCTTCAGGGAGTTCGCCTGATTCGTCAGGTACATTTGTTAAATTGTGTAGGGGTTTGACAGGCTATACCCTTGATTGATTTTGTCGGTATGAAGTCAACTCCAACGGAATTTGTATTTTTGAGATTTTTGTAATTTGAAGTCTTCTTGGATATGATTCATGATTCAGAGTCGATATTGCTGAAACGTTGTTCAATTGCAAGCTTGGCAGTTGTTGAAGACATTTTAGAAGTTGTATTTGCAATCATTCGTTCATTATCAATAATATCATCATCCAATTTTAGTTTGATTTCGGAGTAATTTTTATCTCTGCCTGTTTTCTCCCTAACAAGTTTCCAGACAAATGTCTGTTTATCCAATTATTCCTTTAAATTTGCATAATGGATTCTTTTTTTCAATTTTGATTTTTGTTTATATATTTTTGCAAAATTTCTGTACTGTGTCATTAGGTTTTATATTTCAAAGTAATTTTTTCAGCCAATATATTTTTTTTAAGTTTTTACCAATTTCAATTGTTTCATCACTTATCCCCTTTGTTTTTCCGGAAGTTTGCCCCATATATGGTATTTTTCACAATGGGACAGTGTAGGTCAAGTGCATTCGTTAAAACATTGAGAAAACTTTCATACATTTCATTGATTCCGAGAAGGATATTCAGTGGAGTAAAGTCGTCCCTTGAAAAGTGATATTGCAATTTTTCTATTTGATTTTTCCCAACATCCCTGAAAACCATTTGGTGACAAAGCCGTGAGGTTAGCTCCATGTTTATATTCAATTCTAGGCCGTAATAATCAGCCGAATTCAAGTCATGGATATTTCCATCATAGTTATTTTTGGGTAAGATTGTGAAAAAGTAGTCAATTTTTGTGCTCGTCACTCTCCCGTGGATATTTTTGAATACCCTCGTTGGATCAGTGTTTTCCATACATTGAAAGCTCCGAAGGAGTCGCTGATATTAGATACACGACACTATTACCTGAGGACTAACGCATATATCCAACCGATCTAAACATTGGGAACTTTCTACATTGGAAATAGAACGAACTTGCAGATCCTCCTGGAGAGATATTTCGGACAGAGATCCCATCTTCAACGAAATGTTGGTACAATTGGTTTCTCTGATTGTTAAAAAAGGGCTACTCAAACGGGCACATGGGAGACAGCTGATGAGAGGTCGTCAATTTTACAATTGGTTTTGCCTAGGAAGACGATAAGTGAAGTATTGGGGAGGAGAACATCTGGGAGTCGATAAGACTTTGGGCAAAATCAGGCAGAGGTTCTCTGGATGTGGAAAGCTGTGCGGAAGATGTCCAGAGTGCAGCACCACTGAAGGTAGCTAGACAAGATCCAGGAGTGAAATGAAGAAATGTAACGTAGGTGCACTATTTGAACGGATTGCTATTGATGTAGCTGTACCATTTCCTTACCGAAATATACATTATACTAGTAGACCTCTTCAGTGTACTCGTTTCAGGGGTTGCACGATATCCTCAGTGATTCGTTCAACATTGAATCAAACAACCAAAATTTCAGCGACTCTATATTGAGAGAAATCAGCCACGAATAAATGTGGAACCTGACACAGTATTGAAAAATTTGTTGATTTGTAATGTAATATTGAACCATTTGAGTAATATAGTTGTAGTCGTAGAAAACTATAGTGCACAATGACCAAGGAATGTCTATTTCTCAGAATACTCGTGCTGAGAAATGAATATCATTCCATGCCCGTTATACAATATACTCTTTTTAAAATCATAATAAGTTTGTTAAAATAAATTTTTCACACACCAAAATAATCGACCTTTTCAAAATGTCTCTTCTATTCACCCAACAGATATACTTCTAATTTTTTATTCCACCACTAGATTCTCATTTATTGATGCTAGAAATTTGGAAATAATAAAATATGAATTACTATGAGACATACTTTGTATAAAAAAATATATTTTTTAAATACAATAATATCCTGATTTCGTATTGAAAATTATATGTTTTTACTAGTAAGTTTCGCCATGAAATTCCTTCAGAATGCGAATGAAAAGATGGGTCATTACGTTTACCAAATAGTTTGTTTTTCTGAAGACAAAAAATTGTTGAATTTTTGAGTAACTTTGTCGTATTCGGAATACATCTATGAAAAATATAACTTGCAGAATGCGAATTATACTATTTCTTAACGATTCGAGAACAGTATAGGTCCCCATTTTCAAAACCGTGTTAACTGATTCATTTTTCAAGAAAATCATTTGGTACACGCATTTGTTAGAGCTATTTCGTTCGTTTGTCCTATAAGTTCTTTTATCGATTATATTTTAATTTTGACAGGCAATTTTATATTGATTTGTGCCACTCTCCAGATTTTCAAAAAAAAGCCCTCATTCAATTGTGAATCTGCACCAGTCTGTGGATAAACAATGTATCGATTTCACGAAAAAAAATATTACAGGTATCTGAATGTTTAAGGTGATAGGGGGAGGGTTAGTACATGATAAATACATGAAAATGTACGTCAGTTTTGTCCTATTCTTTTATAAACAGTGATTAAAATCGTGAAATTCCGTTTTTGGGACGTAGAATTTTTCGATTACGTTTTACAGAAAAGTTTTTGAGAAAGTTGTTGGTATTGAACGGATCTTCAATTTCATACTTCCCTGCTTGTGATCGATCGACAGTTTAGCCTTATCGGTAATGAATTATAATGAGTCTCTCAGATGTATTGAATATCGTTCGGTGACATGGTGGCCAAACACTCAGCAGCCTGGGGCGATCCGAAGGCTAAGCGGCATCAAAAGGCGAGCCAGCCTGGCTAACACGGGAGCTATGAGGACCACCCCAACAGCCGCCTTAGAAGTCTTGCTGAACCTACCACCACTTCATGTTTACATACAAGGCAAAGCCGAGTCAGTCGCTCGTAGACTGACCAGAGGGCAAGCGCCCATAAGTAGACTTCACGGCAAAGTGTATAACGATCTATGCAATGAATTGGAAACTGACCCCATAATGAGAATGCCATCGGACGATATACTTCCCATGTATAGCTTCGGAAAAAACTTCAAAACAGTCGTAGCAGACAGAGAGGCATGAAAGGGGGGACCTCTAATTAATACACAAATTGCCTGCTACACAGACGGCTCAAAAACCAAAGAAGGTGTAGGAGCAGGAATATATTTAGCCAAGCCAAAGACAGGAGTCTCACTGACGATATTCCAGGCAGAAGTTGCAGCAATACATCATTGCACAGAGGAGTTACTAAGGCAAGAGTTTGAAGAAATGACGATTGCCATATACTCTGACAGCCAAGCGGCTATTAAAGCAATCAGCTCCATGCAAATTGACTCCAAACTTGTCTGGGACTGCTTGGGAACCCTACAAGAGTTAGGCAGTCAAAACAGTCCATCTCTGGCTTGTGTGCCAGGCCACACAGGCTACAAGGGCAATGGAGAGGCAGATTCAGCAGCCCGAAAAGGAGCAAGACGTGTCCCAATTGGCTCAGAACCTTTTTGTGGCACAGCGGAAGCGTTGCGATCAACACAAACCAATAATTGGTTGAAAGAGCAATCTCAGGAATGGTGAAACAAGGCCATCAAGGCACCATCGCCAGAATTCACAGAGTACCTGCTAAGCCAGAATGGGAGATCACCCAGGATCATGGTTGTGCTCCTGACAGGGCACTGTAGACTCAACAAACACATGAATAACATCGGGCTGGCAGTCACAACAACATGTAGGTTCCGCCAGGAGGAGGAGAAAACCTACTGTGAAGGCCTTACAAGGCTAAGGTTTTCAACTATAGGAGAGGAAACACCACAAAGCCCCCAATATATGGAGGACTCAAGGTCTGGCCTATGGAGTCTAGTAACAAGGACGGGTCTAGACAGGGAACTCTAACATAACATGAGGGCATACACAATAGATCTGCAAAGGTCGCAGTGAAGTGGCTCCTAGCCCATAAGCCCTACAAATCTAATCTAATCTAGATGTATTGCAGTGCTATACGAACGCCATGCGATCGGATTGGTTCGCCTTGCTTCGTTCTAATTCGTGCTCAAATTCGTAAATCGGCCCAGTGGTTCACCGGTGACCCACTACGGCCACAAGCAATTTTTCAATTTTTCATCATTTGGGAACGTCGTGTACCACCGGTGGACCATCCTGAAGAAACTGTATTGCTGAAAAAAAAAATAAGTTTTGGCAGATATCACATGATTGTGAAACTAAATTGATGATATAATGTCTAAAAATGAAAAATAAAATCGTCCCTGAGGTAGATTGCCATTTACTTCATCGGTTGCGAACGTGTTAATGATTATATTTGAACCCGTCAGTGAATTCGATGGTATTGGATGAAAACATTTTGTGGTATAACGAAGGCGGACAAACTCTTGCACGAAGGCCTGAACACGTGTGTCCATCGAAGAGTATGCACCCATCAATCAACAACAAGGCATTGTGGACTATGATCTTCAATACACTCGGTTCCAGTTGTCACCGAACGACATTAAATGAACATACATGTCTGCCATTGACGCGTTGAATAATCACCATAACTTTAAATTCAGACTTGTATAGTCTGTAAATTACTTGTAAATCTAGACGGCACGCACTAAAATGCACACCATATTTTACCATTAAAATAAATTGGCCATAAAATTGTTATATCAATAAAAATGCTAATATTGGTTTAGACGGTTGCTCGAATTGAATTCGCGAAAAATAATGGGTACCAGGAGCAAACAAAAACAAGAACGAAGTTCACTCCTTGGTAATATATTTTAAAATGGTGTGATCATCGATACTTTGGAATTACAGAGTTTTATTTGATTATTATGAGCAGTCCAGGAATGGTCTACAAAAAAGTTTTTTCAATAAACATTATCGGTGGAATTATTTGCCTCTCAAATGTCGTATTCATCAAATTTACTAATAGAGAATAAATCTCTTGGTAGGGACCTTGAACCACTTCAAGATGAACCTGAAGTTCCTGCTTCTTGCCTGAAGGTAGATCCTAATACATTTTACAGAGAAAGATAATTACTGCAATATATCAAGAAAGAGTATAACTTGTTTTTTTTGCTGCGTAAATAGAATACACAAGTCGCATTTGGCTAATTTGTGGTGACTTGAAAATCGAATGCATGTTTCTGGGTCATCAGCAAGGTTGAACAAAATTCAAACAAAAGACACTCCCTTCATGAAATGATTTTCACTAAATTGGGTTTACAAAGCCACGACACGTGTTTCGCTATACATAGCTTTTTCATGTGGAGATGATATGAATTTTCATCAAGTATTGGCATCTTCAATTCAAAATAATCAACAAAATTCTGATGCAAGATTTGTAAGCGAGACAGTAGAGCAAATAATTTACATTGGAAAAAACACATTAGGTAGCCAGATAGAAAAAAAATGAAAATTGGTAATGTTTATTAATTCGAACTCGGTAGATCCGGAGAAAGTGTTGCTCCCACCGCTTCACATAAAATTTGGTTTGAACAAACAATTTATGAAGACATGGAAATACTTTTCTTCCACGACCATTAGTGAATGTAATTATTCCGAAATCATTTTCAATAATAGAATGTAAAAATTCTTATTCTTGAGTTAGAATATTTGGATGATGTTATGCAATAATCCGCTAAGCCACTCAGGTCTCAAACTGAGATAATCCACTTCAAAGTTTATTTATGTTTTATAATTTTGTGAAAGATTTTTCTGTAGGTCAGATAATATCCCATCGAAACGAATGCTTTCAACAATCATGTTTCGTCTTTAAAATTAATTAAATGTATTCCTAAATTACAAAAAAAGCGAAAATGAGGTTTAACTCAATTTTGATCACTGATATGACATGGTAATTGATTATTGCTATTTTGCTGGGACGTCCGATTCAAATAATTCTTTTTTCAGTGGATAGGGTGTACTTCGAAGTTGGGCCCATTTGAATTTAAAAGATGAAATCCACCCCTAAGGGTAGCAAAATGATGGATATTGATCACTCACTCTCTGAATTCTGGTCCGTTAACCGATTCTATCAGCATAACTTTGTACTGGGTTCTTCGATTTGGATGATTATTTTTCTAATAGATAGGGTATACCTCATATTTGGATTTCGAATGAAATTATCCAGCCTTACGGGTGGAAAAATAGGGGATAATTGATTTTTCACTTTGTGAACATTGGCACACACATATGTAGTTGACAATGACAGATCGCTACTGTCATTATTCCACTTCCGTCACAATAATTATATTCTATGAGAGGATGGAATGATATACACAGTAATGAAATAAACTAACCAGAACAACAAAAATAGTTTATATTACAACAAATAGTAAAAATATATAATCATATTATTTAACTGGTAATAGTTGAAGTAAGGTGGGCAAGTAAGTATTTTGGAAGTAATAAAAAAACAAGTAGGTAGTAATCAGTAGATCTCGGCCACAAAAAATTGAAAAATAAAAACTTTTTAACAAAAAATTAAACCGACGAAATACGAAGCTGAAAAGTGAAAAATAAAATAAACCTTCTTAGTCTCAATAACTAGGCTCCTAAACTAATGTAAGTAACTAATTTTGAGTCGGCACCAAACGAACAATCAACGAAGATCATTAAATTACTTCAAAAAAATTATCAGAATGTCACCGCGCAACTCGATGCCATCATTTTACGCCTTACCTAATTCATTTGCTTGTTTGTTTAGCGCCGACTCAAAATTAGTTACTTATATTAGTTCAGGAGCCTAGTTATTGAGACTAAGAAGGTTTATTATATTTTTTACTTTTCAGTTCCGTATTTCGTCGGTTTAATTTTTTGTTAAAAAGTTTTTCCGAAATTTTTAGTGGAATAAATTATCTTTGCGTTTTCCTAAATGGCGCCTTGAACGATTGTCGGATACATCAACGCAATTCATACTGTAGTAAGTAAATAATATAGGTTCAAACATTTTTGCTGATTCATTAGTAGTATATTTTCTGACCGGAGAATACGTGAGCTCATTTTCAAACATACTGTGGCTTAACGGATCATTGCATAATACAATTCAATTATTCTTATGCTTCTTATGTATTTTGCGTATATTTCCATTCTATAACAAGGTACAGAATAACTATTCCGTAATCAAACTAAACTACATAAATTGCCATAGATTTCAAAACTGATGATTAAAATGGCGGCGTCGTAATAATTATTTTCTGACAAGTTTCAATTTGAATAAAATAATGAGTGAAAAATCGAGTGAATCAGATATGGAATTTCCTGATTCTCCACCTGAAATTACAAATTATGCAAATAATATAAGCGAGATCCTGCTGCCGCAAAAATCGAGACATGAATATGAAAAGTATTATGCAGTGTTAAGGGGTTGGCAACAATAAAAGAAAGCGGATTCTTTTTCCGAAAATGTTTTAATTGCATTTTTCGGTAATTTAATAGAAAAAAGGAAATCCTCGACTTCATGGAAAATGAATTGAATCTTAAAAGCAATGATAAATGTGAAACACGATATTGATATTTCAAGATACAAACAATTAAAAACTTTGTTAGAACGCAATTCTGAAAAGGAAGTAGCTAAGAAATTTAAAGGTTTTTACAGGAGAAAATGTTGAGCAATTCTTAGAAAAGGCTCAGGATGAGATATATTCAGCTACAAAGGTAATGAAAATTATAATTCAAATAGCAATTTTATTAAAACGTAGTTTTTATTTTTAGGTCGCCCTTGATATTGATGTTTCGGGGCTTGTCACAAGAATGAGCTTCACAACATTAAAATTTCTGACATTCAGGATTTGGGATCTGCAATACTGATTGCAATTCCTAATACAAGAACTAAAAAACCAAGAGTTCACAATCACAGGATTTTTTTATGATATTGACTAGAAATACTGGGCTCTGAGACCATGTAATGTAATTTTTTTCATTAATTGGGATAAATAAACTGAGCAATATGCCTTAACAAATTGCCACATTTCTGAATTTAGACAACCCGCAAGAGTATACGGGCCACTGTTTCCGCCTCTAAAAAATCTAGGGGCTAAGGAACAGCATGATTGCAATGTTGTACGATCCTAAGAGAAGAAAAATGAACCAACTTAATAAAAATTATACCACTGATATTTTATGTTTTTGTTTTTTTATAATAGATGCATAATTGAAATTTAGATAAATATAGTTTTATTTCATTTGACCTGAAGTTTTCACGTATTTTCTATTCAAATATTGTCATCTGGATTTTCTGAATGTTTCCTTTCATATTACATTCTGAACTAATGTCACAAATATTAACACTTGGCCTGTGTTATGGAAGAGTAATCTTCCTTTTGTTAATTGTTGGTTTTCAAGCTTTTTTTTTGTTAATTTTTATAAATGTACCGCAAATAGATTCAGTCGTTCATATTATTAGGAGGAAGATAAACAACCATGCGAGTGGAGGAATGGATTAGGATTGGCTTGGGCAATTTAGGTATAATTGTTGATTAAATTGAAAAAATATAAATTTTATTTTATGATATGGCAGGGGTATTATCCATAATCACAGAGAGTCCCAACGCATCCAGCAGAGTCCCATTCTGTGGACACTCAAAAGACACATTTGAAAAATGTATCACTCACCTCGAGTCAGCAGGTCGGTTGATACAGTTCCTAGTTTGTTGTGTGATTCCACCTCCACAACTTCTTGAGCAGGGTGTCCATGGACTCCAAGCTGACCATTCTCCTAAAGTCTTTGGTACCTTTTTCTGTAATTGGTCTTTATACATCCTTTGGATCTGGAAAAAAAAGGAAACATTTAGCGGTGTTGAGAAGATTCTGCGAAAAAAATAGCAGGACATTCTGTTAATTTTTTTCCACTATAATTCGTTTGCATCGAGAATCTGGCGAAAAACCCTATTCGGGAGAGCCGTTGTACCATTGTACACTATACATTATCTGAAAAGCAAATACATTGACAAATTATGAGAATGAAGATTTGATAGAGAAAGTAAGCGTCAAGAAAAAAAGTTAAAGTGCTATATGGAACAGACGTAGGTGTCAATAAAAACAATTATAGATAAAACCTCCAGCTACTATCAACCTGACATTACAGTGATAATTCACTGAAAAGTCAAACACTCTTAGAATTCTTGTCATTATCAAATTGCTTGACAATGAATTCAGGTTATGTCACCCCTCCCTATTGACCGTATCACCTATATGATGATTCCATCGATAACAACATATTCTTCAATTGTAGACTCCCACATTCCATTCAGTTACTCGAGGATTAGTAGAATCGTAATTTTGAAAGGAATAAGTTTGGAAACTATAACGAGCTCGACATCCATGAACTCGGGACTGCCCCTCCGAAGGATGGCATATCTATCGCCATATCTCGTGCTGATTGATATGATGCCAGCAGCTGTGAATATACTACCACGCTGCAATTATTCGGGGCTTTGAATCGCGGGTCTTTCCTGGCAGGAGATCACCCATCCAAGTGCTAACCGCACCCAGTATTGCTGCTACAGATATTGATAAGACGCTCGTCAACCTAACCAGCCGGCCCTGAAATAGCAATGAGAACTTCCTCTTTTTTGGTTTCGTCGGTTAAAAACAAAAAATTCAATACACACGCAAAAACTCAATAACATGTCGAACCACAACTCCAAACAAATACAGAAATACACCAACCCACCCATCAACTTCAACAACAAACTCAAATACTCCATCATAATTTTCCACTCAAACCTAGGTTTCCCACAAAAACAAACTAACTTCAACTAAATGTTTTGAACAATTACACTCATAGGCTAGGAAATCAGTAGGTTCTGACTTGCAAAAGGTCAAGGCGAGTTTCAATTTGGTAGATTTATACAGTTTGGTGTTCTCATTAATATTCCTAGTTTGCGACCTTGAGCGACCGCCGCTCACACCACCATATTGGAAAAATGGTACCGAAAACTAGTTTTTCGAGAATATTTCCTCTTCAGCGTCACATAGGTCAAAAAAAGCTCTCACCAAAATTATAGACCATGAAAGTTTCTGCAACATTTTCACAAAACATTTTTCAATCAGATGAAGTTCACGAGTTACACCGGAGTCAAGTTGGGCTCTACATTTCGCAAAATTGCTAAATTTTTCAGTATATGTCGATCATTTGATACGTACTACCATTTCCCACTAATTTTCGCACCACCATGAGGTAGAGTAAGAGGCGCGTTTTTTTCATGTGGTATCCGCAGTAGGCCATTTCCACGATTCGTTATTTACTGATGTCTTTTCTTTCATTTCGATGCCCTAGATGGTCCAGGCTCACTGTTATCAATAACTTCTTGAAAATTTCTTTCTTCCTTTTCCAAGTTTTCATTTTCGTTGTCTTCTTCGACCTCGTGTGTCAATAATTTCACAACGGTCTGGTCTTCATTCTGGTCGTCCTCATCTACTTCTTCTCCAGAGCCTACAAAAATATATGCGCTGTTTTCACTTGCGTTCCCATGGCAATATATGCAAGCCTGTTTTGCTATACCCGCAGGCTTCACCGCACCCCTTCTTGTACTTGCACGAAATGAACTCCCTGATTGCTTCGAGTGCCGGATTTTCTCTTGTTGGAGTGAGTCCAATGTTGCTTTTTTCCAACCCAATTGTGTATATCGTACCATGCCTGAACTTGGTGGTGGATCCGGAGAAAATGTTGTCTTGCAGCTTCTCTTGCAGGGGGCAATTCAGCTAAATTGAATTTACTGAATCTTGAGAAATTCTAATAACTCAGAGAGCCCGAAGTTAAGGTATTTTCTTTGGAAAAACGCCGTAAAGAGCCATAAAAAAGCTATGCCCCTCAGCAGCAATGACTTCAGGATCTGCGTTTCGCTCTTTGAAGCTTGTATAGTTTGTTTCAAGTGATTTTATAAACTAAATTTTTTCTACGTTGAAAACATCAGGAATAGTATTGAAACCGCTGAACGCATACAAAAACAATATGTTTCTCTTACTGTAAATTTCGAGGAGAGTACCTTTTTTCAACAATTTTTCCTGTGCCTGGTTTACGGAAGTAGACGTTGGATGAGGTCTCGCCGGTGCTGTTAGCAGAACGTGAAGATCTATAACTTCCCCTACTATGAATACGGGATCAAAAGAGCGGACATACTGATCGCCGTATTAACGATCAATGTGGCAGCATCTTTTGTAGCCTGTTTTACTGTGTAAGTAGATTGATTTCTACTTCAGCATCGAAATCAAGTGAATTTTATTTGTTTCCTCAAGAAAAATATTTACTGCGAAACAGTTGGAACCAACGACTCGTCAAGATGTACGTCAGGGGAAGTTTGTTCATTCATACGGTAGAGTCTTTCTGCACCTTATACTTTTGTTAGCTGCGTTAATTGGATACCCGTTGAAATCAACGTCTGTGTTAAAAATATGATACCTTTGCATATACTGTACGTAGTTTGTGCAGATCGAGGCGAATGATTCGTTGCGATGCCATATGACTCTTTGTAGCAATATCCACCATCTATGACATACATAATATTTCCGAATTCAGTATCGTCTCGAATAGGCGTGAAAGCATTGGAGAGTGAAGATTTTGGTCCATTGCGCATTCCCTCTCCGCAAATCAGACCTAACGTAAAGGGGGCCACTTCGATTTGAAAATATTCTTGCAGTTCTTCGTCTGATTGCTTTGCAACACACAGCTAGAGGAAGCAATTCATCTGAACGTTTGAACTTCATGTTATTGCCAATTAGTTTGGAAATCACCAGAATACCAATTTCACGAGAATTATGACAATTGATTATATCATCTCCGACGACGCCATCAGTGCTTATAGATATATATTCGCCAATAGCAATTTTCGTAAAAATCAGTAATTACGAAGATTTCGAGAAAAAATGGAGCATTTTTGCAAACTGTAGAGATTTGCTGA
Organism: Gonioctena quinquepunctata; assembly: GCA_018342105.1. Taxonomy (NCBI): domain Eukaryota; kingdom Metazoa; phylum Arthropoda; class Insecta; order Coleoptera; family Chrysomelidae; genus Gonioctena; species Gonioctena quinquepunctata. Next base: position 58,994 of record JAFIRS010004501.1, read on the forward strand.
GTTTCAGTCCGCTGTAACTCGTGAACTATTCAGATTGAAAAATGTTTTTCACAAAAGTTGACAATTTCATGCTCTATTATTTTTGTAATAGCTTGGAGCAGATCGTGCTGGAGATAGATATTCTCGAGAAACTGGTAGTCGGTGCACCGCGATCTATGCCCACTCGTTCTACAGCAAAGTGGCTGCAAAACAGCTCCAGATTCATCTGGATCGGTTGATCATACCCTATATAGCGTAGAACAAGATAAAGCTTAATCCAAATAAAACGGAGGTCGTTAATTTCACGAGGAAACGAACCAACGTGAAGATCCTCGGGAAATTAAGGGTCGAAAATAGCATTGTTACGGAGAGGCCCTCAGCGAGATACCTGGGGGTGGATCTGGACAGACGCATGACATTGCATAAGCACATAACGTTAGCGTTGCAGAGGGGGGCGGCCGCAATTAAGCGAACCTATCCCCTCATTGCACGCAACTCTAACTTATCGCTAAATAACAAATTACGAATCTATAAACAGATTATTAGACCTGCAATGACATACGCCTGCCCAGTGTTCTGCAGCGCATCGAAAACCCAAATAATGAGACTCGAAAGGCTGCAGAATAAAGCACTTCGCATAGTTACTAATAGTAACAGATACATTCGGCTGGATGATCTGCGTGAACTAGCCGAAGTAGAGAAACTATCAGACTTCATCCTGAAACTATCAGACAGATTCTACAGGTATCACATCCCTAAAAGTCCGCTCACGGCGGGAATCACAAACATTAGAGCAAACCAGCACCGCAAACACGGTGTAATATTCGAAAAAACCATTTTGTATAACGAAGTTGATTGATTAGACAAGGTAATTAGGCACCAACAGACTAAACCCACAAATAGGGACATATTTGAATTATTTGAAACTGGTTTTTTGATGAAACAGATTTTTCCAGTTATGAAGGCATTGAATGAAAATACCAAACAGATAATAAAAGCTTCAATTCTCGAAGATCAAAACTAAAATGCATATAAACACATAAGCGTAAGCAGGAGGTGTTTTCAAGCAATCATTTCATTATCTTAAAAAACCAATCTGGTATATCCAGCGCAACTGCTAACACCAGCAGAGACCACCCCTTCGCCCCTTTGGGAGGGCAAGCGGGTGATCTAATAACTCCCTCATCTATTGCAACAGCTCCTATCCTCTTCCTCACCCATCCCAAAGAGGACAAGAAGAACTGTTTTTACTGTAAAATTGTATATAGTAGTTAAGGTTTTTATTGTGAAACGAATTTTACTAATAAATATATTTTGGATTTGGATTTGGTAGTCGGTGCCATTTTTTCAATATGACTGCCCCAGCGGTGGTCGCTCGAAGTCACAAACTTGGAATAATAATGAGGATACCGAACACTACGAATCTACCGAATTGGAACTCTCTTTGAAAGCCCCCTTTTATGTTCATTGCTTGGATCAACATATAATTATCTGAACCGGGTTTTTATAATTCATCTTTTTCCCAGACGAATACCAGAAGGCCAAAACTTCCAAAAATGACAATTTACTTACATATGAATAGCCAAGTGCTCACATAAGCTGTGCAGGAGGCTGGCGAACAAATCCATTATCAGAAAAACCAAATCCTGGTCTGCAGCACTTAGAATAAGGAAAAATACTCTGTACATATTAGCATTCAAGTTGTATATATTAGGATGAGTTTAACATTATGACACGGTAGGCTATGCATATTTGGCTGGTATCCCCATGATGACACTTTCAATTCTATTAATATGAAAATGCATATAAATTCCCCTACTCGTATTACCAATCACACTGCAAATACAATTGATTACATATGTAGTAATATAGAGAAACAGTATCTTTCCCGTTCAGAAGAGCTTGCTGGCTGATCAGATCATGAAGCTATCTATTGTAAATTCCAGCTGTGAAATTGGAGTCTGGGAAGTTGAGATATGGAAGAACATTCAGTAAAAAAACTATAGTGGGTTGTACTCAGCTAGCTTGGAAACAAATTAGCAGCACGTAATAAATTCGAATAATCCATTCCAAAATTTCTACAATAAAATTCGCAATATATTTGATGATAACTTTCCAGTACAAAAAATCAGAACCAAACAAAAAAACAGTGGCTTGTCCGGGGCATCAAAATAACCTCTAAAAATATGCGTGCTTTGCTTCATATCAGAAAATTTACAGACACACCTTGTTTCCATAGCTTCTTCAATAATTTCCGCAGAATATACAGAAGTGTAATCAAACAAGAAAATTTCTATAGAACACAAATAGAAAAAGCAGAAAATGAGTCTAAATAGAGCTGGCGAGTGATAAACGACCTCAGGGAAAAAACATCAGAAAAGCGGACACATTGTTATCGCCAGATATTCTAAATAATTATTATTGTACTATTGCTGAAAAAATGACTGAAAATCTACCTCTACAGAATGATTCTCTGGACTATTTCCACAGTCCCTCAGTAGCAAATTCACTTGTACTATACGAAACCGACATATATGAATTAAAGAATGTTATAACATCTTTCAAAATAAAACAACCTCAGGCATAGATGACATATCCATCAGAATATTTCAAAATCTACCAGAAACTGCACACCATGGCAAGTCTGATTAATGAAACCTTTAACACTGGCACTTTTCCAGATTTTCTGAAAGTATCTATAATAATACCCCTGCAAAAAAGTGGTGACCTTGACAGTCCATCAAACTACAGGCCCATCTATCTTATTTCCATATTACATTGTTAATTTCCTTGTTGTATTCAACAGGTGGTAAATGTTCATGTAAAATCCGGTGAACAGTTAATAGCTGTCATTTTATGTTGGTGGAGATGATTCGCGGAGCTGTGTATGACATGATCAGTCTGTGTTGGTTTTCTAGAGATGCCAAACTGCAAATTGCTAATGTTTTCATGTATTGTCTTGTCTAAACAGTTCAATTCATTCTCTGATTCAATTTCTAATATGGATGCAATGTTAGGGTATATTTCATCGATTTTGTTCAGAAGCTGAACAGCTGTATCTGAATCTTCACTTACGAACACCAAACAATTATCAACATATCTATATCAGTGAAGAATTTCAATATTATTGTTAGTGATAATGTATTTGTTTTCCAAATTGTTCATGAAAAACAACTTCCTATAGCTTCGATTTGTTGGTGATATTTGCTATTGAATATAAATAATTTTCATGCTAAACATAGGTTCAAAAGAGCTTTAATTTGTGCAATTGGTTCTTTATCTATAATAGCTGATCTCAATACCTCATTTACTGGTGGTATAATTTCCTTTTTAACCGACGAAAAAAAAAAGGAGATTCTCTAGTAGACTAGTAGATTTTTTCTTATGTATGACCACGCATAACTTTTCACAGAGTAGTCCGATTTTGATGATTCTTCTTGATGAATAGGGTATATCTCGTACTCAGTCCCATTTGGATTTGAAAAAATTCCACTACTAAGGGTAGGAAAATGGGGGATGATTGTTGGTTCACCCACTGAGTTTTTACTTTTAACCGATTCTACCAAACATAACTTGGTACTGGGTTATCCGATTTAGATGATTTTTATTGTAAAGGGTATGCTTCAGAGATGGTCCCATTTGAATTTGAAAAAAATGTACACCCCTCAGGGTAGAAATATAGGGGATGATTAGTTGATTTTACACCTGGCACCTTGGCACACATATGTAGTTCTGATGAAACTACAACAAATGGAGGCCCGAAGTTAATTTGATGATGGAGACGAAAGAGAGTCGAGGGATGTCAGCAACGGTAGCTGCCTCGTATTTGGGGTAATATGTACATAAATAATTACATGTCCTGACTAACTGACTCACTGATTGACTGATATACGAGCAACGCCCAGACCAAACTGCTGGTCCTAAGAGCTATAATTTTGACAGCATATTTTTTCCATCTCTAAAGGGGAAAGGTGAGTGAGAAGGGGAAGGAGGAAGTGAAAGTATAAATGGTTTTGAAATAAGAGTCATGGAAATTGGTATTTGGGCTCTTCTTCACAAATGAAGATAAATGTGTTTTAGGGTTTTCGAAAATTCAACCCCAATGTGGTAAAATGGGAGTTGAAAGTCTGTATAGTTAGTTTTCAAGTTGGGGTCAGGAAAATTGGTATTTGAAGTCTAGGTTACAATGAAAAGGAATGTGTATTTCAGTGTTTTCAGGAATTCAACCGCCAAAAGGGCAAAATGGGGGTGAAAGTTTGTAATGGGGTTCCGTTAGTTTTCAAATTAGGCTCTTAAAAATAATTGAGAAATTGGTAGAAATCAGATTAACTTCATTCTTAGAAAAAAATAAAATCATCACAAATGACCAGTTTGGTTTTCAAGCTGGAAAAGATACAAGTGATGCAATATTTTCTCTTTTGTATATGGATATAGATAGAGGTGAACTTGCCGCGGCAGTGTTTTGTGATTTATCCAAGGCGTTCGACTGTGTAAACCACGAGATACTGTTGCGAAAGCTTTACCACTATGGTGTCAAGGGTGTCTCCCAGAAATGGTTGAGGTCATATCTGTCGGGTCGGAGCCAAATTGTAAAAACTACAACATACTCCGATGAGAAATTTGTAAAAAATGGTGTGCCAACTCCTTTTTTACTATATATAAACGACCTGACTAGAACCAACATACCAGAAAAAATAACACAATTTGCGGATGATACAAGCACATGTTGGCATAATAAAAATAAAAAAAAACTCCTTGACATTATCAAGGAGGGCATTTCTAAGATAAAAAAATGGTGCGATGCAAATCAGTTAGCAATGAATCTAGTGAAAACGAATATAATGTCATTAAAGGGTGGAATAGACGAGCTGGTTATGGGTGATGATGTCATAAGAAACACTCACAAAACAAAATTTCTAGGTATTCAAATAGATTGCAGATTGAAATTTGATGAACATGTTTACCATTTTATGCAAAAAACTTTTCTTCGGATGTTATGCTGTCAGAGTCACATCTAATGAACTTGGTTTTTCTGCCTCCAAAGTTGTTTACCACTCTCCAGTGGAATCCCACCTGAGATATGGAATCCCATTCTGGGAAGAGTGTAGTTATTATCTGTTGTAATGCGAAAGCGTGCATTGAAATATATGTGCAGGTAAAAAATTAGAAACCCCTGCAAACCTCTTTTTATAAAACACAAAATTTCAATAGTGTGCCTAGTTAGGAAGCACCTAAACAAATTTGACACTACTACCACGCACCCCACCACTCGCCAGGGTGGCAATATCAAATCTCTAATTAGAGACACAGTTATTCATGGAGGTGGTAAGATATATAATCACTTACCAAAAAGCATCAAGAAAACTACATCGTTTAAGAATTTCAGACATCAAATCAAAGTGCTCTTGTTGGATAGACCCTACTATAGTTCACAAAAATTTTATGATGATGCATTTTAACCCATACTTTATTTTTAATAATATTTTAGTGAATTGTAATGTGTCCTAGACCCTAACTAGTCTTTTTCAGTCAATTATGCTTTTAAGATATCGTAATGTTGTAGGTCGTTTCAATAACTTCTGTGTCTTTTTACACGCTTTATATTAGCATCACTTGTATGTTTGTTTGTTTGTTTGTAACCGACTCCTTTAGGCGCGATTTTGACCCACTTCCAGACGTCCAAATGATTTGAAATTTGGTAGGTGTACATAATTCCGGTGACAATGCATTAAGAAAATTTTGTGTGAAAAAAAACGAAATGGCGGCTCCAATATGTCGTACAAGTTTTGTGATTATGGTCCGTTTCGCTTCAAAATTGGTATCTGAGTGTTTTCGTGGTTGAAGATTATGATTTTTTTGTCAAAATTGGAAAATTCAAGATGGCGGCTCCAAAATGATGGACGAGTTTTGTGATTATGGTCTGATTCTATTCAAAATTGGAATGTGGGGGTTTTTGGGGTTGAATATCATGATTATTCTGTAAAAATTGAAAAATTCAAGATGGCGGCTTCAAAATGGCGGCCGAGTTTTGTGATTATGGTCTGATTCTATTCAAAATTGGTATGTGGGGGTTTTTGGGGTCGAAGATTATGATTATTTTGTCAACATTGAGGGATTTGGATGGCGGCTAAAATGGCCGCGAGTTTTGTGATCATGGTCCGATTCTATTCAATATTGGAGAATAATAGTTGAAAAAATTCAATAATAATAATAATAGTTTAAAAAACTAAAAACACGCGTTAATAGAAAACTGAACTGAAAAGTTGAGAATAAATAATAGTTTTAAAAAACTGAAAAACACGCTTTCATAAAAAAACAGACTTAAAGAATGAAAAATAAGAAAAAATTATTTTATTTAAAAAAAAGCGTGGGGTGCATGGTATCGCCTTGGCCAACAATTACCTGTGATCTGAGACATTTCTCACTTCACTGCCCTAGGTGTGTGATGTACTATATAAATATTGATACCATGCACCCCACGCTTTCTTTTAAATAAAATAAATGTTTTTCTTATTTTCTATTTTTTTAGTCTGGCATTCCATAAAAGCGTGTTTTTAAGTTTTTTTAAACTATTATTTATTTAAGTTAGCTTCAAGGTTAATATTATATTGCTACTTCTTTGTCAACAAGATGTAATATCTTTGAACAATAAAGTATATTCTCTCTCTCTCTCTCTCTCGCATTCGAATGTAAGGGGCCTACAGACGTACCAATTTATCGGACCCGATATCGGGGAGCGCTGTCGGAACTCGGAATCGTGACGTGTGTAGGCTCGTCGGCCGACTAAGACTGGCCGAACATTTACTATAGTCGGATCCGATTGTCTGAAATGATTTCAAATCGGACCACTACCGCACACTGCCGACAAAATATTTCCGATTTTATTCATATGTCGTTGTACAATACAGTAGGTATGTTCTCACACACCGCATAGAAAATGGACGATGAAGAGTTATTGGCAATTGCTTTTCTACTCTCACAACGGAAAAAAAAGATAAAACGACGCTATTGGATACATACGTTGAATACAAAAAGAATTCAACAAAGTCAGTTTCACACTTTGCATCTGAAGTTACGTGCTCATCCCGAGAAATTTTTCGATTATTATCGAATGTCAATTACTTCTTTCAATGAACTACTTAATTCAATTCATGGTTTCATACGTCTTTTCTCTACAACTAGTCAAAACTGATGAAACTGACAAAAACAATCGTATGTTTGCGGTAGACTATGCAAAAACAATGCACGTCTTGCCTCCCGGTAGTCGGATCAGACTTTTAATAGGTCCGATAATAGGACACACTGCTCTTGCATCCGAGTCGGACGTCCGATCCGATATCTGATCGTAGGTGTGCGATATGAGCGTATAAACAAACTTATAGGTATTTGAGCGTCAGATGCCCTGATCCGACAATCCTTTCAGACAATCGGATCCGACTAAAGTCACAGTATATAGCTAAAGAAACAGTAAGCTCACTTGGCGTCGGCACTTTGATCTTGATGTTCCCGTTTGTACACTGCGCAACTCTGATTTTTATCCCTCGCGCATTCCGCGTGTTACTGTGTTACTAATACTGACATTTTTCGTATACTTCGAAAAGCGATAATCGCGTACAGTCTTCTGCGCATCCTGAATTATTTCCCTGGAGTGGATGTTACCTTGGAACATGCATTTGGGCCAAGTGAGCTAACTGCTGCTTTAGCTATAAACTGTGCTATAGTGAATGTGTGGCCAGCCTAAATGATTGCTCTTCCGATATCGGGTTGTCCCAGACCTCCCGACCAAGTAGATCGGCCTGATTCCCCACCTTTTCTCCCTCTCGGTTGGCATGTGTGTAGCATGATCGGACGGTCGGGACACGAGTTCATTTTCCTTTTAATTTCTTCTCGTATTTCGTGCAACTGTTTCATTGATCTAACGACATGGAAATTAATGACGTTCAAGAAACGAGCTCAAGCTCAATGAATGATAATAGTACAATGATTGCATTAATTGAATGTTGGAAACAACATGAGTGCCTTTGGGGCCAAATCAGCCCTCAGTACCACAACAAGGCTATTGGACAGGAGGCCAACAAATCCCTTTTTGAGATGTACCAAAACATGAAACCAAGTGCAATATTATCCGATTAAAAAAAAATTTAAAACATGAAAAGGAACACAAAAAAGTAAGTACCTATCTAACAAAAACTTCAATTAATTTACATTCATTAATTGAATGTTGGAAACAACATAAGTGCCTTTGGGGCCAAATCAGCCCTCAGTACCACAACAAGGCTATTGGACAGGAGGCCAACAAATCCCTTTTTGAGATGTACTCTGATCACACCCTCATCTCCACAACATGCTCTTTCCATTTACCATCGTGCTGCACAATATCACCCCGTCTCATGTGGCATTACAATTCGGCCGACTGGGAAGGTCTTCGTATGTTTTTCTCAGCGTTTCCATGGAAGAGAGTTTGTTTCTCTTCAGTAGATCCAACACGATGTGCTGAGACAATTTCTGAAATCATCATGTTGGGGATGCAAACCTACATACCGAATACCGAAAGAAGAACATCATCCGATAAGACCTGGTTTAACAGAAACTGCTCTAGAGCTGTGGCTTCCAAACAGGCAGCATACCATCGATGGCAAAAAAATCCGGGCCCTGACACCAGAGCAGCATATGTCGAGGCTAGAGGCATATGCAAAGAGACAATAGAATGGTCAAAAGATGCCCACAATGCCAAAATAAGATCAAAACTTGCTGAATGTCCTAACGGATCCCGTTCATTTTGGTCTTTCGCCAAATCTGTGGGAAGAAACTTACTTCACTTCCAGCTCATTTCCTCCTCTAACCAAAGAAGATGGAACACTAGCAACGACTGCCCAGGAAAAAGCCAATATCTTTGCGCACCTATTTGCTGGAAATTCCACCCTGGATTCATCGGGAAAACAACCCCCGAACATTACACCTATTGACAGTCACATGCCCGAGATCACCTTTCGCCAACGTAATATCAGAAAGATTTTGCTGGGTCTCAACACCAACAAAGCCTGTGGATCTGACGGAATCCCGCCGATTGTTCTCAAGAAATGTGCCCCCGAACTAACACCTGTTCTTTGCAAGTTGTTCAACCACTCTTACAATTTGGGGGTATTTCCGTCCAATTGGAAAATTGCAAGAGTACAGCCAGTCCCTAAAAAAGGCAAAAAGGCCCTACCTAGCAACTACAGACCTATCGCACTGCTATCTATTATTTCAAAGGTCATGGAAAAAGCCATCAACATCGAGCTCATGAAATATCTGGAAGACTCTGGAATTGTCAACGATAGGCAATATGGCTTCCGCCATCAGAGATCAACTGGTGACCTGCTCGCTCACGTCTCACATATATGGCAGATATCTATTGAAAAGTATGGAGAAACTTTAGCTGTGGCATTAGATATCTCCAAGGCGTTCGATCGAGTTTGGCACCAGGGACTCCTCGCCAAGCTTCCGTCTTATGGCTTGCACCCTCAGCTGTGTTCTCTGCTTGCTAGTTTTCTCTCTCCATGTAGTGGTCGATGGAGTTTCATCTGAAACTCTACTCATAAATGCTGGTGTTCCGCAAGGATCTATTCTCGCACCAACACTATTTCTACTTCACATCAACGACCTGTTGAAAGCAACTTCATGTCCAGTACACAGCTTTGCCGATGATAGTACCCTCCATACCGCTTTCTCTTCCCCTATATCAGCCCGTGAAACCAGAAATGAACGAGGAAGAAATGTTAATAATATATATATGGACTTAGCAACAATTCTCGAGTGGGGATCTAATAACTTGGTAGAATTCAATGCAAACAAAACACAAGCATGTCTTTTCTCTAAAAAAGCCGATCTCACTGTGCCTAACATAACTTTGTCAGGAGTAACCATACCACTGAAGTCATCCATATCGATGCTTGGTACTACTATCAGCAATAACCTTTCCTGGGAAAATCACGTGAGGTCCATTGCCAAAAGTGCATCCCAAAAACTTGGTTTTTTGTTTCGTGCCAAGAGCTATTTCACCCCCACTCAGCTGCTTATGATCTATGAGGCACAGATCCGACCTGTCCTGGAATACTGTTCCCATATTTGGAGCGCGGCACCTAAACATATCCTGAAGCTATTGGATTCTGTCCAAAAAAGGGCAATTCGTCTCGTCGGTGATGCCTCGCTTACAAACTCGCTCACTTGTCTGGAACACCGTAGAAAAGTTGGCGATTTGTCTCTATTTTATAGATATTTTCATGGGCGATGCTCTTCTGAAATATCAACAATCGTTCCTGCTTTGGCAGTCTCTTCGAGACTAACCCGTCAAGTTCAGTCATCACACCCCTTCGTGGTCACTTTGGAGACCTGCAGAACATCACTTTCCAAAGACTCGTTCATCCAACGAATAGCGAGGCTTTGGAACTCATTGCCTAGGGAGGTGTTCCCCGAGGCATACAACCTCCAGAAATTTAAGAAGAACACCAACTCCTACCTTCTTTCCCTTGGTTCCCACGATGTTCTCTGAACATTACAGGATATCCCTTTTCGTGGGAACCAGAACATAAAAAAAAAAAACAAAACATGAAACCAAGTGCAATATTATCAGAAAAAAAAATGTAAAACATGAAAAGGAACACAAAAAAGTAAGTACCTATCTAACAAAAACTTCAATTAATTTACATTCATTAATTGAATGTTGGAAACAACATAAGTGCCTTTGGGGCCAAATCAGCCCTCAGTACCACAACAAGGCTATTAGACAGGAGGCCAACAAATCCCTTTTTGAGATGTACCAAAACATGAAACCAATTGCAATATTATCCGATAAAAAAAAATGGAAAACATGAAAAGGAACACAAAAAAGTAAGTACCTATCTAATAAAAACTTCTATTGATTTACATTCATACAACCGGGTGAGAGAAATCCTGTGAGGAAACACGAACAAGTTCCCTTAACCGAGAGCATTAGACAAATTTCTGTTTCCACGCAGAGCATGGAATTACTTTATATTTGTACAAAATATGCTCGAAATTCCCTACTGATAAACCTGAAATCCGGGTCTAGGGATACCACTCAATTGTTTCGCCCAAACTTTCCTTTTTCTTCATTCTTTTCTGCACAACACAATCGCTGTTAGAGCAATCCCAACTTTGGCCGTTTTCGAAGGAGCCACCCCTCATTTATAACGGAAAGTTTGAAATCGGAACGTGTGTACAGCGATCCAATCAGTCTCGACGTCGGCTCCCCGATATCGGATCCGATAAATTGGTACGTCTGTAGGCCCCTTTATTATGAATGATTTCATTTTCAGCTGTGTTTATCTGCATGATTCTCTGTGAAACGTCTCTAAGATGGATTGTAATAGATCGCCTATTATTATTTAATTGACGTTTTGGAGCTGTGTGGACGTAATGAAATAGCAGGAGTGAAAGAATTTTGTATTTCGTGCAAAATTATTTTCATTTTTAAAATCGTAGCAGAGCGCTTTCGACTTTCCTTTTTTTGTTTTCGGAGATGATGGAATGAAATTTGAAGGATCTGTTTAACGCATAAAACTGCATTTTTTTACAAGTAACTCAACTCCATGCAAATTCCGGATTCAGCTGAAGTGACATAAACTTTCGATTTTTAAATGAGACACCTGGTATATTTTCAGTTTTTTTGTCTCCATATGACATTCATAATACACCATGTATCATTTGTTAATGTTTGTAACCGTTTTTTTTTCGAAATGAATTTTTATTCTAGAGGGCTACGGATACGTTCAAATAACTAATTTCAGTCCTAAAATGTTTGTAAAAATACAACTTTACTGTTTTCGATCGAAATGTTTCAGCTATGTGACGTTCGATTTTAACAATTGTATTAATATTTTTTTCAAATGGCAAAATGGTGGCACGTCGGATTAGAAAAAAAAACATTTTATTACGATTAATTTGATACCGCACTCTATTAGGTTGTGAGAAAACGTTCGATAAAAAACTGAAAATACCATAACGTTAGAACTTTTCTAAAATGAAGCACCTGTTGAAAATGAAATAATTATATCGAAACTACCTATTTACATATATTTAGGGTTCCAGATGTTCAAAGTGACCTCCAACTTGTTGCTGACAAAGGCGAACTTTTCTTATTGTTGCTCTTACAACGTTTCTCAACTGTCTTGGTGTAATTCTATGAATAGCTGCCCTTACTTTGTCCTCTAATTCCTGTCGTGTGGCAGGAGGTACATCATAAACCTCGTTTTTGATAGATCCCCATAAAAAAAATCTAAAGGCGTAAGGTCGGGTGACCTGAAAAGTTTTTCAAAAAGGAATAAGTAAAGGTATAAACTGAAAACAACCCTATTTTACCTCGCCGGCCACCTAACTGGACCCATATTTCCAATCCAGTTTTCGTTGTATGTTTCATGCAGATATTCCGTAACCGCCCTCAGGTTGTGTGGTGGAGCACCATCTTGTTGATACAATAATCCAACTCGATTTATTAATGGAACTTCGTCCAAGAAATGCTCAATTTCCTGCATGAGGAAACTTAGATATCTAGCCCCTGTCAGGACACTGTCAAAAATTATAGGGCCTTAAATTCTGTCCCCTAAAATCCCAACCCAACAATTGAAACCAAACCGTTCTTGCAAATTTCCTTCTTCCATCAAGTGTAAATTTGCATCGGACCAATATCGCTTATTATTTCTGTTGAAATGTCCCAAATTAGTGAAACGGCTTCTGTCAGTATACAGAATTTTATATGGAAATGTGTCATCCTCCGAATATTTTCCAAAGAACCATATGCAATACTCAAGTCTCCTTGAATTATCGTTTGGTACAGGTGCTGGTGTAGTTGATATTTAAATGAATGATATTTATGTTTCTTCAAAATGTTAGCTGCAGAAGACTTCGAAATGTTACATTCTCTTGCGATCTCCCTGGGTGACGTTATTAATATTCACTTGAACGTATGCCAGAACATCTATTTCTTTTTCTTCACTCACAACAAATCGTTTCCATGATTATCAGGCTCATTTAACATTTTTTTAACCAGTTTTGGAAAATAGTGCCGGGCCGGGTGACACCGATCAGGATATCTCTGTGCGTAGAGACGTGCAGCATCGGTTGAATTTTGCCTACACTCTCCAAAAACTAATGACATATCGACTTTTTCAGTTCTTGTATAAATATTGTTATTTTCCATGATTTTCAAACAATGAGGTTCACAATAACTACCTAATTGACTTCGTAGAAGAGATGTAAAATAATAAGTCGACACGTCAATTTTTACCGCAACAATTTAATGATTTAGTTTCAGTTGTATTGGTCACAGGCTACTCGATGATTTTAAATCTTATTTTATTCTCAATAAAAATTTTCATTTAACAAAAGTTCTAACGTTATATTTTGAGTTTTTTATCGAAAGTTTTCTTACAACCTAATAGAGTGCGGTATCAAATTAATCGTAATAAAATGCTCTTTTTTTTCTAAACCGACGAGCCACCATGTTGCCATTTGAAAAAAAAATTGTAATAACAATTCTCAAATCAAACGTCACATAGCTGAAACATTTTGATCGAAAACAGTAAAGTTGTATTTTTACAAAACATTTGTGGACTGAAATTAGTTATTTGAACGTATCCATATCCCTCTAGAATAAAAATTTATTTTGAGAAAAAAATAAAAAAACGGTCACAAACAGTAACGACTGATACATGGTTGTATTCCAAATGTCATATAGAGACAAAAAAACTGAAAATATACCAGGTGTCCCATTTAAAAATCGAAAGTTTATGTCACTTCCGGTGAATCCGGAATTTGCATGAAGTTGAGTTACTCGTAAAAAATGCAGTTTTATGCATTAAACAGATCCTCCAAATTTCATTCCATTATCCCTGAAAACAAAAAAGTTATAGGGGCGAGACCTTCCGTGGACACCCGTTATAAAAGTCATATTCAGTAATTACCTGCAAGTAAGTAATACCTAGATGAAATATCATATAGAATATTTTGACATTTTGAATGAAAAAGATTTTCAGGTTACTTACTCGTCAGGTTTACAAGAAGTCCATCAAAACTGTTTCCAGTTTGTATAAAATAGGTCAAAACCTCAAGTACATATAACATGAAAGATGATATATTTTTTTCTATACATATACATATTTTTTTCTATACATATAACATGTTGAAACATTTCTTAAAAAACACTCATGTGTTATAAATTGGTTTATCCATTATTTTAAAATGATATTCCACGTGGTTTCATGGAAGTCAATGTTGAAGTGACGAGGAAGTGGTTGTTGACGTTGACATTGACAAGAGTGACAGATGGCTTAGAGCCTTAGAAACACATTAGCCAGAAGGTGGCAAACGCAGATGGCGTTCTATTCCATTTTGGAGTCACTCTTCTTCACTCCAAAATGGAATAGATCACCATCTGCGTTTGCCACCTTCTGGCTAATATGTTTCTAAGGTTCTAAGCCATGTGTCACTCTTGTCAATGTCAACGTCAACATCCACTTATTCGTCACTTCAACATTGACTTCCATGAAACCACGTGGAATTTAATTTTAAAATAATGGATTACACCAATTTAAAACACATGAGTGTTTTTTAAGAATGTTTTAATATGTTATATGTACTTAAGGTCTTCACCTATTTTATACAAACTGGAAACACGTTTGATGGACTTCTTGTAAACCTGACGAGTAAGTAACCTGAAAATCTTTTTCATTCAAAATGTCAAAATATTTTATATAAAATTTCATCTGGGTATTACTTACTTGCAGGTAAGCACTGATGATGACTATTTTATAGTCAAGAGCGCTCTGCTACGATTTTAAAAATAAAAATAATTTTGCACGAAATACAAAATTCTTTCACTCCTGCTATTATTATTTATGCTTTTATATTCAAATTATTCAGTAGGTTTGAGATTTGATAACCTAGTAAATGGTATAATCAAATTAATTTTTGTTTACCATTTTTCTCATTGAAGGAGACCAAAACCACTATTTGTTTTTTGAATGAAACGAAAGTGTATTCTGCAAAGCGGAGCTGTTAATTTTTTTTCACCTGAGTAGGTTAAGAAACGATTACACAGATAGGGAATTGCGAACTGCCTTATTTGAATTTTTTTTTCAAGCATCGATTCGTTAATGAGAAAGGCGATATTTTGATGATTATATTTATTCAGTATTATGCATCATTTCAACATATTCTTAAATTCATCAAGAAGGACTTTGATCCACCCTGCAAAGTTAGCCACTTTAGTTACTCATACAAAACGCATAACGAGGTGAAAGTTAGATTATGATTATGATAAATATAATTGGCAGCTGAGAAATATTACTGGATTCACTCCACCCGTATTATTCTGACGCACGTACTTAAGGTGTTGATTATTTTTTATGGTTTTCCAGTTGTCATAACGAACTGGAGTTGACAAATAGTTACAAAAAACCGTGAGAACAAAAAAATACACCAAAATCCTTAGAGTCACTGTGTAAACATGTGAAGTTCAGAGAATACTTGAGCATCCATTTTCCTAAAATATACAGGGTGTCCCAAACTAGATGTTTCTGGAGAACGGGAAACAGGATTATTTCGAAAATTTGGTTGTTCGGGTTATTGGTTTTGCTCTATCGATCTGGAATATTTTCGGCGCTGCGGCGTTGCCGCTTATATCGAAAAGTAGCAACAACTTTGATATTCTGAATTAGACACTCTGTGTATTATTGCATTTTTAGCTTTGCTGTTGCTTTACGGTCATTTTTTTATGATACTTCCCTATACCTACCTCAAGCGGTTTTCGAGAAATTCATTGATTTCCTTGTTTTTTGAGAAAATTATAGCTTCAATTAAATGATTATCACTGCGGTATTTGGACTCATACAGAGCTGAAATTTTGGATGTAGTTTACCGATGTTCTGTACCTTAGTTATGTTTGAGGGAATTTGATCTCCATTATAACTAGATACAAAAATGGTGAAAGTACATTTTCTTAAATGGAACACCCTATATATTATTAAATATCCTGAAACATAATTAAAGTTCCTTTCAAATGAAGTATCATCTTCCTCTACCTGAATAGTCTGGTTTTTGAAATAAAAGCAAGTTTGCACAAGCATTACCAAAAAACTTTTTAAGAAAAAATTAAACCGACGAAATACGGAACTGAAAAGTAAAAATAAAATAAACCTCCTTAGTCTCAGTAACTAAGCTCCTAAACTAATGTAAGTAACTAATTTTGAGTCGGTGCCAAACAAACAAGCAAATGAATTAGGTAAGGCGTAAAATGATGGCATCGAGTTGCACGGTGACATTCTGATAATTTTTTTGAAGTAATTTAATGATCCTCGTTGATTTCTCGTTTGGCGCCGACTTGAAATTAGTTACCTACATCACTTTAGGAGCTTAGTTATTGAGACTAAGATGGTTTATTTTATTTTTTACTTTTCAGTTCCGTATTTCGTCGGTTTAATTTTTTGTTAAAAAGTTTTTATTTTTCAATTTTTTGTGGCTGAAATCTACTAATTACCACCTACTTGTTTTTTGGTTACTTCCAAAATACTTACTTACCCACCTTACTCCAACTATTACCAGTTAAATGATATGATTATCTACTTTTATTATTTGTTGTAATATCAATTATTTTTGATGTTCTGGTTAGTATATTCCATTACTTTGTATATCATTCCATCCTCTCATAGAATATAATGATTTTGACGGATGTGGAACAAAAATAATGTCAGTAGCGATCTGTCATTGTCAACTACGTATGTGTGTGCCAATGTTCACAAGTGAAAAATCAATTATCCCCTATTTTTCTACCCGTAAGGGTGGATAATTCCATTCGAAATCCAAATATAAGGTATACCCTATCTATATAAAAAAAACATCCAAATCGGAGAACCCAGTACAAGATTATGCCTGATAGAATCGGTTAACGGACCAGAATTCAGAGGGTGAGTGATCAATATCCTTCATTTCGCTACCCTTAGGGGTGGATTTCATCTTCTAAATTCAAATGGGACAACCTACGAAGTACACCCTATCCACTGTGAAAAGAATTATCGGAATCCGACGTCTCAGTGAAAAGTTATGCGTGATCATACATGAAGAAATTAAATAAAAAAAAAATAATATACGTGTTGACTAGAAAACCTCCTCCTTTTTGGTTTCGTCGGTTAAAAATTCGATCAGAAAAGAATCAAAATGGAAGGCAATAACTATTCAAACGAAGTGATCAAATTACAGCGCAAACATGCAGAATGTTTTGTAGTGTATTCAAATTTATGAATGATAAGATGACGAACTGATTGTACAGAGAATGATTAATATACAGGGTATTCCATACTCGATGGCCTATTGGACGTTTCGGAGATCTGATATATTGATACTCGAAATTTTGTATCCCCCGATAAGAGACTGCGATCTAGCTCTTAAAAATATTTTCACGGTTGCAGTATTGCCACATGTACTTGTAACTAATATCAACTCTCGAATTTGAAATGGAACATCCAGTATTTCATTCAGCTTTTGAATTCTTATGACAAATTCAAATAACTTTTACTGAACATGGCGTAACCCATCTCTACCATTTATTTATTCCTATAACTCTCAGATGCAATTTAATTTTGACATAGATTAATTAAAAAAATATCTCAGGAAAATTTGGAAATAGATATGAGTCATACTCGAAGGAAAAAGTCAGTTGTGGGAGTAGAATCGGAAACTGAAATGATATATACAGGATGGTCTGAAAAATAATTACTAATGGACGTTTTTGCGAGTATGATTCAAAACTATTTCCAAATTTTGAATTGCATCATCTGAGAGTTAGAAAAATGTTCAGCTGTATCTCCAAAAGTATGAACATTTTGAAGCGAATCATTCCAAATTAATTTGATTTTTCAATCAGATCATTTCAATTGGGTAATATTACCTATTTCGATTTGTCATACTGTGAAATGAAAGTGGTAGTAGTGTGCCCTGACCAGAAAAGAGAAAGACAATCTTTCAGTTTGACAAGCAGTGACTTTCATGGTGTTTCTGACAAAATGGATAATAATACATATTCAAATTTTCATAGAAACCTGCTTTTATTTCGGAAACCAGACTATTCAGGTATAGGTACATGATACAACATTTGAAAGGAACTTCAATTGTCTTTCAGGATATTCGATAATATAGAGGGTGTTCTATTTAAAAAATTGAATTTTCACCATTTTTGTATATATCGAAAAAATCACAAATTTGGAACGACCCTATATAATGGAGAACAAATTCCCTTAGACATAACTGATGCACATAACATTGGTAAAGTACACCCAAAATTTCAGCTTTGGAAGATTCCAAATACCGCAGTAATAAACATTTAATTGAATCTATGTTTTGCCCAAAAAATAAGGAAATCAGTGAATTTCTAGAAAACTGCTTGGGATAGGTACAAAGAAGTATCATACAAAAATTATCATGAAGCAATAGCAAAGCAAAAAATTCAATAATATACAGGATGTCTCATTTAAAATATCAAAGTTGTTGCTACTTTTCAATATAAGCGGCAACGCCGCAGCACTGAAAATATTTCGGATCGATAGAGCAGAACTGATTACCCAAGACACTACATTTTCAAATTATTCTGTGTACCGTTCTCCAGAAACGTCTAATAGGCCATCGAGTTTGGGACACCCTGTATAGTAGTATTTAAATACATATTGGCACAAGCTGAATGTTATAACATATAAAATCGAACACCATGAATGTTTATTATCAGATGCAAATAATTAAAATTTAAATATTAATAGTGTAGTTGTAGACAGTTTGGGAATATCATGCATACGAATTATCAGCACTTCCTACTGAACTACTTCGCCTTTCCGACATTCGTTATCTCAACTATTCTATTAATTTTGATTTTTTTTTCGTCCATTGAATAATATATTCAAGCTATGCATCGCGAAAAGCGTTAATTATCTTTGTTAGACAATTAAATTTAGGGAACCAGTCAATCGAAAAATCAATGATAATTAACCAAAATGAATATTAATTAACTATTTATGAGAGGAATTGGCGTTTTTTTTGGAAGAATTGATAATTTATCAGTAGAAGAAAATCGAAGTTCAATCAATAATAATTTTATATCTGAAGTGAATTAACCCGAAATGGTTCAACCAACTCAAGCAGATCAGCCTCTTGGGAGTTGGAACCTTTTGAAATTAATAATCTGAAACCAAACGATGGTGAGAGTAAGACTGTAAATAAATTATTCAGTAGCGGTGATATATTATTTGGAACATATAGAGTTTTCAATGAAAACACCTCACCGATCATATTATAGAATGTATTCAAGAAAAATTAGTAGAAAAAACTTTTTAACAAAAAATTAAACCGACGAAATACGGAACTGAAAAGTAAGAAATAAAATGAATCTTCTTAGTCTCAATAACTAAGCTCCTAAACTAATGTAAGTAACTAATTTTTAGTCGGCGCCAAACAAACAAGTAAATGAATTAGGTAAGGCGTAAAATGATGGCATCGAGTTGCGCGGTGACAATCTGCAATGTTTTTTTTTAAGTAATTTAATGATCTTCGTTGATTGTTCGTTTGGCGCCAACTCAAAATTAGTTACTTACATCAGTTTAGGAGCTTAGTTATTAAGACTCCGAAGGTTTATTTTATTTTTTACTTTCCGGTTCCGTATTTCGTCGGATTAATTTTTTGTTAAAAAGTTTTTTTTTCAATTTTTTGTGGCTGAAATCTTCTAATTACTACCTACTTATTTTTTTATTATTTCCAAAATACTTACTTACCCACCTTACTATTACCAGTTAAATAATATGATTATCTACTTTTACTATTTGTTGTAATATAAATTATTTTGGTTGTTCTGGTTAGTTTATTTCATTACTTTGTATATCATTCCATCCTCTCATAGAATATAATGATTGTGGCGGATGTAGGAGAACAAAAATGGTGCCAATAGCGATCTGTCATTGTCAACTACATATGTGTGCCAATGTTCACAAATGAAAAATCAATTATCCCCTATTTTTCTACCTATGAGGATGGATAATTTCATTCAAAATATGATCAACTATGAGGTATACCCTATCTAATAAAAAAAGAATCATCCAAATCGAAGAACCCAGTACAAAGTTATGTCTGATAGAATCGGTTAACGGACTAGAATTCAGAGGGTGAGTGATCAATATCCTTCATATTGCTACCCTTAGGGGTGGATTTCATCTCTTGAATTCAAATGGGACCAAATTCGAAGTACACCCTATCCACTGGAAAAATAATTATCGGAATTGGTCGTCTCAGTAAAAAGTTATGCGTGGTCATACATGAAAAAAATATATATATATATATATACGCGTCGACTAGAGAACATCTTCCTTTTTGTTTTCGTCGGTTGGAAAGCAGAGTTTATGGTAGGAAACAGAGCCAAATTCAAAGTTTGGAACAGCCTCAAAGATGCTCTGCTACAATGTTTGTCAGATCGAAGAACTGATTAGCTTTAGAACCAGATTACAATTAATCAGAAGTAATGTTGCCAAAGTAATAGTAATGGCCCTGACTTAGCACGAGAAAATGAAATTTATCAAATTGCTCATTACGATAAAGTAACTCTCAGAACATTCATTGCAAGTTATTCAGATGGTCTGAGAAACATCATGCATCTCAAAAAGCCAAGCCAATCTCTCCAGAAGACGCCTTAGCATACGTAAATGAATTTGCAAATTTTGAAAGACTGTATGGTTTCTCACAAGAAACTCATAAACCAAAGCTAAATACCGCCAACTTTAGACAAACATACACTCCTTATGTAGCAATATATGATAATTTTCAACGACCGATAGCTATCTAGTTCCAATAAAATAAAATCCATCTTTTTCGAACCCCATTTCTCCTCCTAGAACTATTTGGCTATATCAACCAATAAACGTACATCCTGGACAATTATAACCTGAAAAATACGCCACTAATAAGGAAGTTTTTGGACCACTCCAAAATGTATTCAAACCCAAACAAATTCCTTCTAATTAATCACCAATGCCAGAACCCATGTCGAACACCTCTAGAAATGCAACGAGAACAATGTTCGAAATAACTGAGAATGGAGACATTTTTCAAACTGATGAAAAAATGCGTTGAAATGTAAATCAATGAAGACAACTATCTGCATGTTCATTTGGCTTAACAGTACTGAGCTTTCATCAAGTGTTGAATAATTTTTGTTCGCATCAATATATATTATTTATATTTCATATGTCTTGATATACCTATTTCTTTCATATAAACTCATCAAAAACACGATCATAAGTTATAACATCGTTCGTTTCCTAAAAAACAATTGATCAAACATTCTTATTTCTTTTTAAACACGCTGAACTAATTTGTGATAATCTCACAAATTTGTTCCGTTATATT
Source organism: Gonioctena quinquepunctata (assembly GCA_018342105.1). Lineage (NCBI taxonomy): Eukaryota > Metazoa > Arthropoda > Insecta > Coleoptera > Chrysomelidae > Gonioctena > Gonioctena quinquepunctata. The sequence goes on from JAFIRS010004501.1 coordinate 80,405, forward strand.
CATTCCAGTGGTTCTGACTCTATTGAAACTCTCAGTGATGATAATGATTGGAATGACTTGCCGAAATTTAGTCAGCTAGTTAGCTCTTACGATGAATATGAAAATAATTTTCATTGACATTCATTACGAAAATTAGTGAGCCTAATTAGTTGAATAATACTGTTACGAAACTGGTTCCGTTTTTATTAAAAATACTCGTTTAATTCAATGACCGTTTATAACACTTTGAAAGACAAGGAAAACAATGCACTCTGACAATAATGTACTCAATCACAGTTCACTACTGAAATATACCGCACTGCACCAAATTAACATTCACCGTGAACTCTCTAATATGGATTACTACTTCATGAATGAATGACTCATCGTACGCCCAACCTACTTTATCTTTGTTCTAGACTTCCAGAATGTTCGAGATGTTCCATTTTTATCAACGAAAATTCCAAACCGTTACATGGTCTGGCTTATGATAAACATGCGAACAAAATTAGGTATGATAAATTAGTATATAAAACTGAACTATTCTGAGATTTCTGAATTCAGATGTTTGTGTAAGCAAAAAATTTCAAAACAGTCAAGATATTCCCAACTCATGAATAAATACATATCAGTGAAATAGTCCATGCTCAAAGTGGAGTAGAATGATTTGGCACCACCACTTTTTCCGTCTCCTTGACGTATGCTTCAAAAACTGTCCACTTAACAACACATAAAACGCTGCTGCACGCACTGGACAATACCTGCCTTCCTTGGCTCTTGCCATTCTCAAGTCACTGATAGACAACGAGTCGGTCAAATTATACACGCCGTGAGACCGATCAGGCACAAACCTCAATCCTGTGCTCCAAGCAAATCCTCCAAGCCAATATCGTCAAGCCTCGCGCCGTGAGACGCCGGCTTTTGGGCAAGGTGACATGTGGCCACGGCTATCCTCTAAACATCACTATTTTCTATGTGTTGAATTGAATATATAAGTTGTCTACTTATCAGACGATAAACAATTTAAGTTGGTGGATAAGAATTTTGGATAAGAATATTTTCTTGTTTCGTAAATTTCAGAGCGTGATTTTTTCCGTAGTCGGCTTTCAGTTTTTACATTTTTCTTTCCACGCATATATACAAGAAATTATAATATCAAACCAATAATGGTATTAAAATATATCAATACAGAGCGTTTGGAAAAATGTGTCAAAGTAATGAATAAATAAATAGACAAAGTAGGGGCCCGTGAATACACATTAGCGTATTCCACAGGCATAGGAATTCCGATAACTATTAAATGGAATTGTTGGTACTTCGCAAAAATTTAATAATTCAATATGAAAAACTCCAAATATTTGGGTTTTAGTCATCTGAATTCACAAAAACTTTCAATGAAAATTCAGAAATTTAGTGGAGAAAGAGCATGCGAGAAAATGAAGAGTACATAGTTCGTTTCAGCTTTTTGTGCTCTTTTCAAATATGTAACCGGATTTTGGAAATTCGAAAATACAGGGTGTTTTTTATAATCCGGACCTGGATTTTTCACCCGACTGATAAGCAAGTCGCTTGGGTAGAAAAAGAACGTGTTTACCAAATAACAAAAAATTACCGGTTGGTTCGTTACAACCCCACAATGTTGACAGTAATTTAAAATGGGACATCCATGTCAATTATGTCGTGAAAAAAGCCAGATATGTACTGTATAAGATGAGATATTTTTGTAAAATATTCGATATTAAATACTTACGGATACTATATTATGCACTCTTTGAAACCCACCTCAATTATTGGATAAGTGCATGGGGAGCTACAACAAAAAATCATATTTCGCAGCTAGAAATTATTCAACGAATGGCAATCAAAAGTATGTATCAAAAACCATATACCTACCCCATACAGAGGACCTACATAAGGATACCAAAATAATGGACAGTAGGCAACCCTATTTCTTCCAAACAGTAACTAGACAACACCTTAGTAAACACGAATTAATACCAATTAACCACACTCATGCTACTCGACACAGAAATAACTCAGTATGTGGGAACCAAAACCTGAAAAAAATATCTTAGGACGGTCATATGTTTACTTGGGACCAAAACTATATAACTCTATACCACCATAATTGAAAGAAATTAACTCTACTTCACTCTCTAAAGACACTTGAGGAATTGGATGACACAAACAGACAGACTGAAAATCCATTAACTTCTTGCCCTGACTTTAAGGTTAACTTTTTGAAAAGAAATTGGCAATTTTCCTGAATACAGTGATTAAATTGGATAGCATATATGTTTGTATTTCATATTGTATTATTTTAATATTATGTGTATATTTATATGTATATAATTTTATGTAAATATTATTATTGCTATTATCATCATCAATTTCTAAATAAGTAATCCCATGTCAAATTTTTCCTTCTCTTAAATATTTCTGTACTATTCCATAACACACAGTTATTATTATAATCCACCATGTACCACCCCATACCCATGCTCGAGGGCAACCTTTTATGGGTTAACTTTATTTATTCCTCTACACCCTTATACTATTATGAACAAATGTATATCACTACCGAAGAGAAATAAATATTATTATTATTATTACTATTGAAGGAATTAGCAAAATTGATAAAACCCTATATTTCGATTATAAAACTTGTAAGACAAAAGGGATATTCAGAACCACCTTTGTAACCCTCTATCCACCTATGACCTTTTTCCCTTTGCGGAAATACCCTGTATAATCACAGCCCCAATATCTTGAATTATTTCATTTTCTGATGAAACTCATAAACATGTGAATCTTTGAATCTTGAAAAATATATGATTTATTGTGTTAAAAAAATCAACCACAATTAAGAATGATCAAAAAAACAACTCATGCATATTTAATTCAATATTTATGGGTGTGTTTTATAAATTTTCCCCCTTGATTTATAAAGGATATATTTATTCAAATTGTATTTGCATCTAAAATTTTCCCATAGTGTGAAAGATCTGTGCGGGTTTTTTCCAAACATAATTGCATTTCGTGCTGTGATAGTTCACTTCAATGATTTATAATCATACTAGGTGTTATTACTGACGTTCAGTGAATGAAAAAACCCCTTTCCCCACCGTAAATAAGAAAGTTTGTTGGGCGTTTTTAAGAAGGGTTTTGGGGAACGGGAGATTTTGTCTTGAATGCATGGAACATATACGGGGTATCATCTCTTTTTAAATGACGATGTATAATGCCATTTTAAAAAAATTAGATTGCCAAAAAATTTGAATGAAAAAATTGAAAATATTTTTTTTCAAAATTCGACAAATTTTGGTAGCGCCACCCTTATTTCAGGTGACCTGTTTAAAAAAAACTTTGGAAATTACCAGGCAATAAACATTCACTCACATTTGAATAATGTAGAATTTGAACTGATTTTTGGAAAATGTACACAGGGGTGCCTCAGATAGATATTCAATTTCAAGTGGAAAAAAACCCTTTTTGTATCAAACAAACGATGAAGTCAGAACCAGTTGACTTCATACCTAGGGCACTTTTCACAGTCCTTGGAAACAAACAACCCAAACATTATTGAAAAAAAGGAAAAACATTCTGGGGGAAATTGTTTTTAAAATAATTTCGAGACCATTTTGTGATTCAGAACACGTGAACACTGTTCCAACAAAATTCTCCATGGACGGTTTAAAAGCTGTCTACGAACAAAATTTGTTTTCTACTAGTGTTTTTCGATTGGTGGTGAATGAAGATATCATGATCTTAATTAAAATAATCAGAAAAAAGTACCGTTTAAAATTTTTTTAGAACATTTATTTCGTCTTTTTTAAAAGTTTCTATCAAAAAATATTGATATTTTATTGTATTAATAAACTATTTCGAAAACGCCCCAGTAATTGGCGACTCAAAAATCAAAGCATTGAAATTTACTACTTCATTCATAAATACTACAGTGATTCATCTTGTCTTCTATTTAAAATACGGAACAGCTCATGTTTAGTTTTAAAAGCCAGAAAAACACAAAAAAAATTTTCGAAAAATTCTCCTGCATGTCGCGTACTGTTTTCTGATTGGTTTTCAAATTAGGATTTTTTTCCAGCCCCAAAAGAAAACAATGAATCTAACGAATTTTTTTTGTCTGTGTTTGTGTTGTTTTGTGTTGTGTTGTCTTGTCTTTTTTGTTGTGTTGTCTTGAAGTCATGCGAAAATTTGCTTGGACAGTGTTCAGTTCACGTGTCTCAATCACTACAATGGTCGTGATATAATTTTTTTTAAAAAAAAAAAATTCAATTGTAGATGTTTTCCTTTTTAATACTCTTCGTGTCGTTTGTTTTTTTTAAAGGTTGATAATTTTGATAATTGGAGATGAAGTCAATAGTTCTTTTATCCCATTTGGATATAATAAGGTTAAAAATAATTGAAAATCAAATCATACTCGAATAAACCCTAATTAAAATAAAATAACGTTTCTCTTAGTGTAAAGAGACAAT